>QNTS01004404.1:23876-36061 GCA_003317085.1 Hucho hucho
GAGCCAGCTGGTAGGTAGTCAGGACTGCAGTAGATTGACTGGGTGGGGGACAGCAGTAAAGTGAGAGCCAGCTGGTAGGTAGTCAGGACTGCAGTAGATTGACTGGGTGGGGGACAGCAGTAAAGCGAGAGCCAGCTGGTAGGTAGTCAGGACTGCAGTAGATTGACTGGGTGGGGGACAGCAGTAAAGCGAGAGCCAGCTGGTAGGTAGTCAGGACTGCAGTAGATTGACTGGGTGGGGGACAGCAGTAAAGCGAGAGCCAGCTGGTAGGTAGTCAGGACTGCAGTAGATTGACTGGGTGGGGGACAGCAGTAAAGTGAGAGCCATCTGGCACCAAATGTTCTGTAAACACCAGCCTCTTGGAGACAGGCCCCTTATATCCTAATCAGACAGCACCAAATGTTCTTTAAACACCAGCCTCTTGGAGACAGGCCCTTTATATCCTAATCAGACAGCCCCAAATGTTCTGTAAACACCAGCCTCTTGGAGACAGGCCCTTTATATCCTAATCAGACAGCACCAAATGTTCTGTAAACACCAGCCTCTTGGAGACAGGCCCTTTATATCCTAATCAGACAGCACCAAATGTTCTGTATACGCCAGCCTCTTGGAGACAGGCCCTTTATATCCTAATCAGACAGCACCAAATGTTCTGTAAACACCAGCCTCTTGGAGACAGGCCCTTTATATCCTAATCAGACAGCACCAAATGTTCTGTAAACACCAGCCCGAGAGGCTTGTAGGAAATCAAAACAAAAAGGTAGTGACTTTATCAGCTGCTACAGAATCACACAGGGTCTATACTTGTGAACATTAGAAAAAAAGCTTCAGTTGCAACTTCTTCTCTGTCTCAAAATGTGCATCAGCCATACAGTTGCACCTGATACAATGCTACATGTATAGCTGTCCTCATAAGATTACCTGGCCCATTTAGCCCTATGCTAACCTGACCAGATGGCAGGCGATTACTTCCTGTAACAAATTCCGCATCAGCCTATCAAAGATCTTAGACTTTATATCCACCAACCAATGGCATTTCTTAAAATAGATCAACTTGGCCACCAGAAGAATTTAAACCTCAAAATTCAAGGTTTATTTTTGTCATGTAGCCCTGCTACCATTCCTTCCAGGTGGCGTGTGCCGCTAATACAGTTGACTGTGCATCTTAGGGGTACAGTAATCGTGGGTTTGAGGCCCCCTTGTGTCAAGCTTTTTTTGCAAGGAAAAAACCTGTTCACTCCTCGATGCTTGATTCACATTTAAGTGTAGGGAAGCAAGTCTGTGTACTACACTCATATACGTATTTATTTGGACAGTGAAGCTGCAACTTTTAATTTGCCTTTACATGTATAATCCAACATTTTGGATTTGAGAACAAATGTTTTATATGAGGTACAGAATGTCACCTTTTATTTGAAGGTATTTTCATACATATCTATTTTACCATTTAGAATTGAAACTTTATGTATCTAGTCGCCCCATTTGAAGGTATATGTGTTTGGACAAATTCACTTATTTAGTCAAAAGTTTAGTATTTGGTCCGATATTCAAGTTTGTGACTACAGCATTTTGTTTTGGGTGTTTCAGATTATTTTGTGGCCAATAGAAAGGAATGGTAAATAATTTATTGTGTCGTTTGAGTACATTTTATGTAAATATGAATATAATATGTTTCTGAGCACTTATATACTGATAGGATCGAAAGAATCAGCTTTCTTCATTCAAATCTGACCTTCACATTATAATTATTTCACAACACTGAAGAAGGATCAGCTCCTAAAAATATATTTTCCCCCATATTGCTACAAATATTTAGGCAGTTTATTTTAATGTTTACCCAATAATAATGCACTAAATCTCCGATTTGGAACAACATTGCGCACGATGTTACACATCATGAAACAATGAGCAGATTCTGAACTCGATTGATCATGAAATTGATCTGAATATGATTTAAATATATAGGCCGATGTAGCCTATAGGCATACTGTATTAATATTTGAATACAGTCATCTCGGTTTTAATTTGAAGCATCTTTGTATCCTTGTACAATTGCGAATGTAGTAGGATGGCCATTGTGGGTATCCGTACCTATGTTTAACATGCGCAGACTAGGCTAGTAAACATGCTGAAGCTAGACCCTCGTTGTCGTGCCTCCTTATTTTAGATAATACTACATGGTGTCGAAGTGGTTTTAATAATCACATAAACGTGAAAGACTTACCAAGTAAATCATACATTCAGGCCGACAGTCTGTTTCAAAGTAAGGAGGGAACAGTTTTGGAGATTAACAGCGCAGATCATTATTGTGCTAGCTAACGAGCAAGGACTAAATTACTGCTAAGCAACATGTTGCAAGAGGAAGAAACTGGCGGGATTTCAGGGCTTGCGACTTCAACTTCAATGGGCTCTCGCGTAAACATGGGCAGGCCAGTGGCTAGTGCTGACTGATTTCGCTTCAGTCCCCCAGAGAATTTTGATTGTATGGACATTCGAAACTGGCTGAAATTGATCAGGCGCTTTGAAAGGTACAGAGTAGTTTCAGGCTTAAACGTGAACAATGAGGCATTTCAAGTTAATACACTGATCAACTCTATGGGTGATGAAGCCACGGATATATCCTCTTAAGGATCCGCCCCCTTTTTATTTATTTTTTCGCCTAAAATGACATACCCAAATCTAACTGCCTGTGGATATGCATATTCCTGGTACCATTTGAAAGGAAACACTTTGAAGTTTGGGGAAATGTGAAAGGAATATAGGAGAATATAACACAATAGATCTGGTAAAAGATAATACAAAGAAAAAAACAACCGTTCTTTTGTATTTTATTTGTACCATCATCTTTGAAATTCAAGAGAAAGGCCATAATGTATTATTCCAGCCCATCTGCAATTTAGATTTTGGCCACTAGATGGCAGCAGTGCATGTGCAAAGTTTTAGACTGATCAAATGAACCATTGCATTTCTGTTCAAAATGTTGTGTCAAGACTGCCCAAATATGCCTAATTTGTTCATTAATAACTTTTCATGTTCAGAACTGTGCACTCTCCTCAAACAATAGCATGGTATTATTTCACTGTAATAGCTACTGTAAATTGGACAGTGCAGTTAGATTAACAATAATTTAACCTTTCTGCCAATATCAGATATGTCTATGTCCTGGGAAATTTTCTTGTTACTTACAACCTCATGCTAATCGCATTAGCCTATGTTAGCTCAACCGTCCTTATTTGTTGGCTATGTAACAATTATTTACTTTAACGAACAGTAAGATATTTCTGTCCTGCTAATGCTGTGTTTTATGGTCTCCACTCTAGCACCCTGCAGCTAGTCTGGGTGTTGAGGACATGGGTTCTACTAGAGATAGCTTGAAGCTGACAATTGTTTTGTGTTGGTGAAAAAACCTAAAAGCTAGAATTCATGTAGTCAAGATGTTTGGGTGTGACCCGAGATAGAGAGAGCCTGGAGGAGTTAAGAACAATGCCTCATTGTCTCATCTTCCTGGCATCTGGGAAACTATGTAAAAGACCATCCTGTGTAGATAACCAAGGTGGCTTATGGGAAGGTTAGAAGTGAATTAATAAGCAGTCTTGGTATCAGCTATATAAAACTGTGCATCATCTGTAAAGGATAGACTCTCAGCCTAACAGTCAGTCCAGACTGGTGGGCTGACGGTCTCATTATTGCAATAATTAATCGATATTAAATAAAGATGATTGTTTGAAGAAATGACCAAGACCAAGTTTCTCTCAGTACAGAATTTCCACGACAAGGGACAGCAGTGACAGCAATCCCAACTAGGCTGTATAGCTATAGCAGAGATGGCCCTTTGCTCTATACAAACAAAAAACTGTACGGGCCCAGAAATAAGATATTACCAGTGGTAGGGCAGTTGGTGAGGAAACTGGAGAGTAAAGACAAAAGAGCCATCCAGCCTGTCTTTGTCATTGACTCTCTGGCCAGACCATTGACTCTCTGGCCAGATCTCTGGCCAATTTGGTAGTACTTCCAATCGGCCACACAATATATGTATATTACCGTGTATTAACATACTTATGATGTGCATTACGTTACCATGTTTATAATGTGCATTACCATGTTAATAATGTGTATTACTGTGTTTATAATGTGTATTACCATGTTTATAATGTGTATTATCATGTTTATGTTTATTACCATGTTTATAATGTGTATTACCATGTTTATAATGTGTATTACCGTGTTTCTGATGTGTATTAACGTGTTTGTGATGTGTATTAACGTGTTTGTGATGTGTGTTGCCATGTTTATAATGTGTATTAACGTGATAATGATGTGTGTAACTGTGTTAATGTGTATTACTGTGTTTATAATGTGTATTACTGAGTTGATCATGTGTATTACCATGTTTTTAATGTGTATTAGCATGTTTATAATGTATATTACTGTGATTATAATGTAAATTACAGTTTTTGTGTTTACCGTGTTTATAATTTGTATTACCGTGTTTATAATGTATATTACCGTGTTTCTAATGTGTTTACTGTGTTTTTAATGTATATTGCAGTGTTTATAATGTGTATTACTGTGTTTATATTGTGTATTATTGTGTTTATAATGTGTAAAACCATGTTTATAATGTGTATTACCATAATTTCGCTTAGAAATTATATGAAATTGTATTACCATAAGAACTCTAATCATTACAGAAGTGTATATCTGCTGAAAAAGTTTCTTTGCAAATGCAAACTGGCTAATGGTAAAACAATGTCACATTTGTCATTTATTTTCTCATTTATATGCACAAAATATCAGTAAAACCCAGAACTAAAATCTTCAGTAATTTGGTCAGATGCTCTATCACCATTTATGTTTACGTAGTGTGTCCACAACAGATTAATATTTGCATAATCTGGGACAAAATTCAAATGCAAAAATCTGGTTTGTTGTTTTCTGAAAACTTAGTTCATGAGAATATCCAATTCCACTGAGTGTAAAGAGTGTAAAGAGTTAAAACTATCAATGTAATGTTATGGATGGTCAGTCCTTACATCTATAGCTCAGTCTGAGAATTTGATAGTGGTTACATCTCTCCAGCCTCATCCCTCAGATGTTTACCAAAAAAGGTTACCGCTTTGTTGGGGTGTCTGCTTTGTTGTTTTTGGAATCCCAGATTGATCCTTTAATTAAAGTACAATATGGTACTGTCATGACGCTGGCCTGTTGGTGAGGTTTATGACCCCCAAAAATATCTTTCCCTCTTTCCTCTCTCTACTCTACAGATTTGACTATTGAAAATCACTTTGTTAAGATAGAGAGAGTATGGTAACATCAAAAGGGTGGGGAAAGGAACCATATTTCGGTAATCCAACCAGCTGAAAATATGTGTTTCTGTCCGCTAGGGACGTTTTCATGTATGACATAATTAGTAATCAATGTATGATCCATCCTGTGTACAGTCGTGGCCAAAAGTTTTGAGAATGACACAAATATGAATTTTACCTGCAATGAAACACATGCCGTCATTATTGCTTTGCACAAAAAGGGCTTCACAGGCAAGGATATTGATGCCAGTAAGATTGCACCTAAATTAACCATTTATCGGATCATCAAGAACTTCAAGGAGAGCGGTTCAATTGTTATGAAGAAGGCTTCAGGGCGCCCAAGAATGTCCAGCAAGCGCCAGGACCGTCTCTTAAAGTTGATTCAGCTGCGGGATCGGGGGAACCACCAGTACAGAGCTTGCTCAGGAATGGCAGCAGGCAGGTGTGAGTGTCACGGTTTATGAATCCACTGTCTCTCCCTCGTCTCGTGTGTTTGAGTGGGTGTGTGGGCGTGGTTCCCAATCTCCGTCTGATTGTCTGCGCCAGCTGTAACCACTTACCTATTCCTTTATATGTTCAGTGACTGGTGTCTCATGTTGTCAGATCGTTGTGGCTTCCCCGGTGTCGTGTCTGGTTTCAGTGCTCGTCTCTCGCCCTCCTTGTGTGGATATTCTTCTGTGTTCCTTCTTCTCCATCTGGACATTTCTTCCCTGGATTTCTCCGCACGCTGATCTCCACACCATCATCGGGTTGTCCGTCTAAGTCCCTGCGTCAGATTCCTTCTGAGTATTGTTTGTCTGACCTGTTGCCTCTCTGTACTGTGTTCATTAAACCGTCGTTGCTTGCATCTTGCATCCGCCTCTGTCTTGTCACAGTGAGTGCATCTGCACGCACAGTGAGGCGAAGACTTTTGGAGGATGGCCCGGTGTCAAGAAAGGCAGCAAAGAAGCTACTTCTCTCCAGGAAAACATCAGGGACAGACTGATATTCTGCAAAAGGTACAGGGATTGGACTGCTGAGGACTGGGGTAAAGTCATTTTCTCTTATGATTCCCCTTTCCGATTGTTTGGGGCATCTGGAAAAAAGCTTGTCCGGAGAAGACAAGGTGAGTGCTACCATCAGTCCTGTGTCATGCCAACAGTAAAGCATCCTGAGACCATTTATGTGTGGGGCTGCTTCTCAGCCAAGGGAGTGGGCTCACTCACAATTTTGCCTAAGAACATAGCCATGAATAAAGAATGGTACCAACACATCCTCTGAGGGCAACTTCTCCCAACCATCCAGGAACAGTTTGGTGACGAACAATGCTTTTCCAGCAGGATGGAGCACCTTGCCATAATGCAAAAGTGATAACTAAGTGGCTCGGGGAACAAAACATCAATATTTTGGGTCCATTGCCAGGAAACTCCCCAGACCTTAATCCCATTGAGAACTTGTGGTCAATCCTCAAGAGGTGGGTGGACAAACAAAAACCCACAAATTCTGACAAACTCCAAGCATTGATGATCCAAGAATGGGCTGCCATCAGTCAGGATGTGGCCCAGAAGATAATTGACAGCATGCCAGGGCGGTTGCAGAGGTCTTGAAAAAGAAGGGTCAACACTGCAAATATTGACTTTTTGCATAAACTTCATGTAATTGTCAATAAAAGCCTTTGACACTTATGAAATGCTTGTAATTATACTTCAGTATTCCATAGTAACATCTGACAAAAATATCTAAAGACAATATCTGAAGCAGCAAACTTTTTTAATTATTAAATTTATATTTGGCAACGACTGTATATGTAATTCTGTGTGATTATTTAGGTATTTAGTTCATAAATAATTAAACAAAATTTTGTATTGCTTATTCAACTTGTTAGCCACGATGTTCAGATGAGACTGAATAAGGTGACGATTAATAATTGACTACTGTTGATGTAAAAGATGACCAGGTCTTTAAGAGTTTATTCGGAAGATAACAGCTCTATAAACATTCTTTCGTGGTGCCCCAACTTTATAGTTAATTACATTTACATGATTAGTTTGATCAGGTAATATTAATTACAGAGAAATTATTTTATAGAATAGCATGTCATATCACTTAATCCGGAATAGCCAAAGACACGACATTATGAAAAAGCTGTTTGCTGAGTAATAAGTCCACAGTCACAAAGGAAGTGTATGTAGGCCTACATGTTTTTAATCAATGCTCAACATTTCACCATGAAAATCATATTTTATGCAACACAGGAAAATGATAAGGCGTTGGTCTTGTTTATTCAGCAACTTCTTTTCCCTGTAAGAAGAAAGAAAGAATATAATGTATCAGTAATAATAATGAACATGATAAATATATGGATAGACTTGGATAGAATATAATGTATCAGTAATAATAATGAACATGATAAATATATGGATAGACTTGGATAGAATATAATGGATCAGTAATAATAATGAACATGATAAATATATGGATAGACTTGGATAGAATATAATGTATCAGTAATAATAATGAACATGATAAATATATGGATAGACTTGGATAGAATATAATGGATCAGTAATAATAATGAACATGATAAATATTTGGATAGACTTGGATAGAATATAATGGATCAGTATTAATAATGAACATGATAAATATATTGGATAGAATATAATGGATCAAGCCTTCAGTGCTCAGCTTGGATTTCTGATTTTGAAGTACTAACTGAATAACTCTTATTAGATTGTTTAGCCCTTCCTGAAATGTTCTTCTTAGAGATCTTCAGTACAGTTGAAGGAGTGTAAAAGGTCAGTATTGACCTCTGAGAAGACTGAATCATAGGTGGTGTTGATGTGTTCATATCTGAACATGAGTCAGGTATAGGTTTAGCAGCAGTTCTGTACCTTTCCAGAGTCACGGGTCTTGGCTCTGAGCTTGTTGACCTGAGTCTCAGCGATGTCAGCACGCTCCTCAGCCTCCTCCAGCTCATGCTGAACCTTCCTGAACTTAGACATGTGCTGGTTTGCTGCTTCCTCCTGCGCGAGGAAAAGAGAGGGGGAGCAGAACATCAGCATTTAAAATTTGAAGCTTCATGTAGCAAATTAATATTCTGTTTTAAAGGTATTTTAAAAAAGAAATACAAAAAAGACAGATTTAGGAAAACAATGTATACAGGGAGATAGATGATACAGCAGAGAAAGTGAGTGGAAGAGCGGGGGAACAAACCGCTGCCTCCAGCACGATCACTAGACCAGCAAATTAATATTCAACCCCCTCTTCTTTAAGTTGGTAACACATAGTAGGCACTCAGAAATGTGCATAATTTAATCAGCAAAGAGAGAGAGAGGGCAAACGGGATAGTAAAGGTGGAGACCCGGGGTGAACGTTTCATCAACAATTGTCATTGTTGACTGATGTGCTGTAGAAACACTTACTTCAACTAAACCGTATGAACATAAAGTTTTGTCAGTGACTCACCGCTTCCTCTGAATGCCTCTTGTAGGACTTCACTTTCATCTGCAGCTTATCTACCAGGTCCTGAAGTCTGCCAACATTCTTCTTATCCTCCTCAGTCTGTGGGAGAAGAGCAAAGAATAAATGTCCCATGGTTATATACACAAACCTCTCTGTGTTAGTGTCAAGTGTGTGAAGAATGCACTTTCTCTTACCTGGTAAGTGAGCTCCTTGACTCTGCGCTCATACTTGCGGACTCCCTTGACCGCGTCTACACCTCTTCTCTGCTCGGCCTCCACCTCAGTCTCGAGCTCACGCACCTTTGTGGAACAAATACATCTAGGCATTTGTTTGAGGTGGTGAAAACAAATCTTTGTAAAACAGGTAGTCTCTTACCCAGTCAAGGAGGCACAATTGTTGTCTTTCATTATGTACTTTTCCAAGTGGTTCCCAAAGTGGAATTTACATTTAAATTTGTTCATGAATATTGTTAGCAACAACAGATTAAACTACCAAGGATCTGTGGAACAAGATTGGCCTTCTCCTGATCTAGGTGGGTTAATGAGAGAAGAAGTCATTACATAATGCTCCTGTGTATTTTTATATGATCAAATACTTTTCCAGCAAACTGTCTTTTAATCCACCCTGCTGATAACTCACCCTGGACTCCAGTTTCTGAAGCTGCTTCTTGCCTCCCTTCATGGCCAGATTCTCAGCCTCATCCAGGCGGTGCTGCAGGTCCTTGACTGTGACCTCCAGGTTCTTCTTCATCCTCTCCAGGTGAGAGCTGGTGTCCTGCTCCTTCTTCAGCTCCTCAGCCATCATGGCTGCCTGGAATGGTAGTTTGTTTAATTTATGCACCAATTGGCACCAATCATAACGTCCCTCTGAGATCTTTGTAGTTCTTAGCCAGCCCAGCTACCACTGGACCTTAGGGACAAATCAAGTTGATGTAATTCAAGGACTCACGTCAGTGATAGCCTTCTTGGCCTTCTCCTCTGCATTCCTGGCCTCCTGGACGATGTCGTCCACCTCTCCCTGCACCTGCACCAGGTCAGTCTCCAGCTTCTTCTTGGTGTTCAGAAGGCTGGTGTTCTGAAGGAGGAAACAATACGATTTGTTTAGCTCTAAAGAGAACTTACAAGGCTGAAATGATTAAACTCATAGCAAGCATTGTCTAATTCAAGGTGTGTTTAAACGGTATGCTTGGTTGAGTTTCATTAGAAATGGCTTTTGACCCATACCTGGGAGTGCAGCAGTCCAACACGCTCACTGGCGTCTACCAGCTCAGTCTCAGCCACTTTGCGGCCTCTCTCTGTCTGCTCCAGAGCAACTCTCAACTCCTCGATTTCAGCCACCATCAGACCGTTTCTGCGCTCCACCATGGCTGCCTGCTCCTTCATGTCTTCTGCGACACGGACGGCATCATCAAGGTGCAATTGGGCATCCTGTGGTTCACAATGACATACGTTCATTAGGACTTGTGGAAGTAGGGGTGATAGGATGGGTGATAGAAATGTTAATTCGGAAGAATTTACCCAATATCCCTACCTTTCTACAGTACATAGTCCACTCTATTTAATTCCTCTGTTCTATTATTTTCTACAGATTTACAAACAAATACCTCTCCATGTTCAGATTTTTGAGCTTGATGTCCCTTTACCTTGAGCTGTCCCTGGACGTTCCTCAGCTGTTTCTGGGCCTCAGCGGCCTGCCTGTTGGAGTGGCTCAGCTGGATCTCCATCTCGTTCAGGTCTCCCTCCATCTTCTTCTTCACCCTCAGTGCATCATTTCTGCTCCTGACCTCAGAGTCCAGGGTGCTCTGCATGGAGTCAACCACCCTCTGGCTGTTCCTCTTGATCTGCTCCATCTCCTCGTCCTTCTCAGCGATCTTCCTGTCCACCTCACCCTTGATCTGGTTCAGCTCCAGCTGCACACGCAGAATCTTGGATTCCTCATGCTCCAGTGTTCCCTGGACAAACAGAAGCAGTCAGGCCAATTGTGTTCAATACATTTGGATGTAGGATTTAAATATATATGACTACAATAAACTCCAATACAGGGATCATTGGACTGTAGCTGGCGTTGGATAGTGTACATTGCTTTCCCCATCAAACAGCTGTAGTTTGTACCTCAGCCTCCTCCAGAGCGGTCTGGATCTCAGACTTCTCTGTCTCCAAGGTCTTCTTGGCTTTCTCCAGCTCATGGATGCTCTTGCCAGTCTCTCCGATCTGCTCAGTCAGGTCAGAGATCTCCTCTGTACACACACACACAAACAAGAAGTTTAGACTTGGGAGATTTTCAGTGGATATGCTAGTGCGCTGAATTGACATTAAATCATATTAACAGTTCATTAATTAACACTACCTCATAGGATCTTGCAAATCTAATCGCCTACCACCTATTTGGAATGTTCAAAGGAACACTGTCTACAAGTAAAACAATATCTAAAAATTATACTGTACATGACATTTCTGAAATGTTGTAATTTTAATGATTACAGTTCCCTCCATTTTCAAAACACTAGTCAAACATGAGCCAAATAGAACTGCTGTCAAATGCTCACGTTGCAGGTTCTTGTTCTCTCTCTTCAGAGTCTCCAGATGATCCAGAGACTCCTCGTAGGAGTTTTTCATCTTGAAGAGTTCAGTGCTCATAGAGCGAGACTCCTTCTGAGCTCCTTCCAGCTCAGCCTGGCCCTCCTCATACTTCTGCTTCCACTCTGCCAGAACCTAGGGAAATCCATGGGATGTTCATGAGAAGTCATAGATGAAGAGTTTTTAAATTAGAAATATGCAACAATTATATAATTGATAAAAATATAGGTTAATTCATTTTCACCTTGTCAAAGTTCCTCTGCTTCTTGTCGAGGTTGGCAGCCAGTGCGTTGGCTCTCTCAACATCAATCATGAGGTCCTCCACCTCTCCCTGCAGCCTCTGCTTGGTCTTCTCCAGGGAGGCGCACTTGGAGTTGGTCGCCTCAATGGTCTCCTCAGCATCCTGAAGACGCTGGGCCAGCTTCTTCCTGTTGGACAACAGAGGGTGGTTTTGTGGTGTCATTTTTTTATTTTGACAAACAATACATATTAATGTAACATTTTCTCAGAGCCTCCTACCACCCTCACCATCAATATCCTGTATTTTAGTTTTTTCTGTTCCGTGCAACTCACTTGGCCTCCTCCAGCTCCTCTGTGCGCTGGATGGCATCAGTTTCATACTTAGTCCTCCACTGAGCCACCTCACTGTTGGCCTTGGACATGCCGCGTTGCAGCTCTGCCTTGGCCTCCTGCTCCTCCTCAAACTGCTCCCTCAGGAGGTCACAGTCATGGCGGGCAGACTGGACACCGTGGGCAAGTGCGTTTTTAGCCTGTGATAAAGAAAGAGAAAGATAAAGAGAGATGAGAGCGATGGTCAAACAAATGACAGTAGGAGTCTCTGAGGGTGGAGAGACAGTAG
>QNTS01004404.1:50535-66561 GCA_003317085.1 Hucho hucho
GTGGCACAGAAGAGCCCAGAGTAGGTCTGGATGAAAGCATAATTAAATTAGTGGATTAGCAAACTCGGATTGACATTTACCTGGATTAATGTGAGGATGTGGGTGTACTTTGGTATACTGATGTGGGTCTATTGTATTGATGTGTTTTGGTTTCTACCATTCATTTAAGTGTAGTACTGTATGTATTTATTATGTTCATGTATTTCTGTGTATGTGCAGGTTTCTTACATAGATCATCCATGCTGCATAACGCTCTTTGAGGTTATACAACACAGAGGCTTCATTCAGGTAGGTCATCATGGCCATGTCCTCAATCTTGTCGTACTTAGGGGGGTTCATCTCGTAGATGTCTGCATCTTTGAACTCTTTTCCTTCCTGAAACAGTCAGACAACTAGATTACACGCAGATCAAAGTAGACATGACTGAATGCTTTTTGTTCATTAAATACAAGTAGAATCGTTTAAAACATGCATTTCCACATTTAATCCAAATAGTTTGTTATCACCCACTGACACATAACTGGTGATTCTTGACTAGTCAACATAAGACATTCCATGCCATTTATTAATAGCAGCGATAAAAATGATCTGTTCGAAGGTTATATTCTGTTTGCAAAAAAACAAATGCCAATGTGTATGTTTAGTTGATTGGAGAATTAGAGTAATTACACAAACTTGAATTTAAATACTTTTCAGATCAGGCTTACTGTACCTCTTTACTGCCGTCAGGTTTCGTGACTGTTACTGTACACTTTCCTTCGGCCCTGGCAGTAATCAGACCCTTAAGGTACAGCTCCACTTTGTCTGTCACGTAGCAGGAGTTCTTTGAATCAAAGGGCATGGCTTGTGCCTCCATCCTCTCCTTCTCAGATTTACGAAGGTATACGGCAGCCTTGCCGTAGATTTGCATCTCAGCGTCCGTACTCATGGTGACGGATAACTAGGAAAGAGATTAAACAAGAAACATGATTGACTCTGTGGTGCTTCCTCCCCAGTCAACAGAGTTAGGTGAGCGGTATCTCTCACAGAATATTCTCATCACTTTTTATGTGAAGAGTCAAACCATGTCTCACCTTATTTTCCCCCTCCTACAGATGAATGTGTACTTCCTAGAGGACCCTGTGACAAATTAGAGTGTTGTGAAAACATTCATATCTAAAGCCTTATCATTTAGCCACAAAGGGGCATTACAGCCATGTCCAATTCATTTTCATTCTAGACCACCCTTTCAAGTGCAGGACCACCACTTTTGACTGTAAATTAAATGTACAGATTTTAAATAAACACATTTAAAGTAAAACACATAATAAAGAAATACATATTTTTAAATAAATGCCACTTGATTGCATATTGTCAAATCTTACAAGAGAAATGCAGAAGTCAATTCAAACAGTGCAGTTAGCTACTGCCTCAGTTGCTGAGTACAAGGATTAGGCAAATGTACAAATCTGAGGTGTAGAGGTCTTACCACAGAGGAAGAAGGTATCTGACTTATGGATGCTGGGGCCTCAGCCTCCTTATATTTGGTTGGAAGTGCTAACCAAGCAAAAGTTAATTATGGACCACTCTGGGAAAGGAAATAAATTTGATGAGAGACCTGTTTATTTCTGTGTCTCACTAGCACCTCCCACTTCCAGGAGCACCACACTCCCATTACATACCTTTTTAATGTTTGTCTCTGAATTAAATTTCACAGAATTTATGTAAATGAGATATGTTAATAATTATGACATTATCAAAAGTTTGATTCATCACAATGTTACTTCTACTGAACCTCATATACTGTAATGGAGTGAGTCCATGTTGCCCCACTACAACAAAAATAGTTTTCATTAAATCTAATCTGACTTGATTTAGTTCCATTTTAGTGGCATTAATCCTCATCAACAACTTTATACATATGTTCACCTGTTATTTCTATTGTTTAGCTTGTAAACACATCTGAACTGTTTCCTCACCTCATGCTTGAAACGGAGTTGGCCGTTACCTCGTTCTTTGCTCAATTTGATTTATCACCCTGGTGGAACCATATTAAATGAATATTCAAAAGCTAGAAAATAAACATTTTAGCTGTCAATTAAAGCTCATAAAACTGTTAAATCTAATGCAGTTCTGCTATCCATACACATGCAAGTATGTGGACACCCATTCAAATGAATGCATTCGGCTATTTCAGCCACACCCAATGCTGACAGGTGTATAAAATTGAGAACACAGCCATGCAATCTCTTTTGACAGACATTGGCAGTAGAATGGCCTTACTGAACAGCTCTGCTCTGTGACTTTCAACGTGGCACCTTTCCAACAAGTCATGTCATAAAGTTTCTCCCCTGCTAGAGCTGCCCCGGTCAACAAGTGCTGTTATTGTGAATTGGAAACGTCTAAGAGCAACAATGGCTCAGCCGCAAAGTGGTAGGCCACACAAGCTCACAGAACGATGGAAGCAATCTCAGCACAATAACTGTTTGTCGGGAGATCATGAAATGGGTTTCCATGGCTGAGCAGCCGCACACAAGCCTATGATCACCATGCGCAATGCCAAGTGTCGGCTGGAGTGGTGTAAAGATCGCCGCCATTGGACTTTGGAGCAGAGGAAAACTGTTTTCTGGAGTGATGAATCACTTGTAACCGCCTGATGGATGAATCTCGTGGCGGAGTCCAGGAGAACGCTATCTGCCTGAATGCATAGTGCCAACTGTAAAGTTTGGTGGAGGAGGAATAATGGTCTGGGGCTCTTTTTCATGGTTCGGGCTGTGGCAACAGTTTGGGGAATGCCCTTTCCTGTTTCAGTATGACAATGACCCCGTGCACAAAGCGAGGTCCATACAGAAGTGGTTTATTGAGATGGGTGTGGAAGAACTTGACTGGCCTGCACAGAGCCCTGACCTCAACTCCATCGAACACCTTAGGGATGAATTGGAATGACGACTGCAAGCCAGGGCTAATCTCCCAACATCAAGTCCCCGCAGCAATGTTCCAACATCTAGTGGAAAGCCTTCTCAGAAGAGTGGAGGCTGTTATAGCAGCAAAGGGGAGACCAACTCCATATTAATGCGCATGATTTTGGAATGAGATATTCGACGAGCAGGTGTCCACATACTTTTGGTCATGTTGTGTATTTATCTACAGTTTGATAGTCGATAGCATCCCAGTTTGATAGCATCCCTTTGACATTTTAAGTAGAAATTGTGCACCAATATTGCTTTTTAAAAGTCTGTTATATTAAATGAAATGCTCTGATTGCTAATATAAATAAAGACTTGCTAAAGTGCCAAAATGCATTTTGGAATGTCCCTCTGTGCCTTCCAGTGACTTCTAGGAAGATTTAACCCCCTTAACCTTAATCATTTTATCACTGCTAGTTATTTTCTTTGACAAATACCTTTTGGAAGATTATGATTTATTTCATGTGATTAGTGATTCATTTTAAGGTAAACGTGATCTGAACTCTTGTTTTAATATGATGAATCTATTTCCTTTTAAAATATTTTTTTCAATGCAAACATTGAACATCTAATAGTAAAATCTTGGTGTAAAAGCAGGTGAGCTGGTTCTACTCTTTTTGGACATTTTCTGGTGTTTTGTGGTGGAAAACGGAACGGGTCGAGCATAACACGTCAACCCTGTTACCCATAGATAGACAGGCTAGAAATGTTTTAACAATTAAACATTTTTTGTGAAGCTTGCATTCAATTGCCCTTCCCTGTGGGATATCTGTCACGAGGGGATTCATGGCTGATTTCAGAAGAAAACCTCAACCCTGTTACGGTCCATTGTTACCTTATTTGACACTTAAGTATTATAGTATTTTTTTTGTTTAACCTCTTTATATGGGAAAAGATGTGTTTTATTAAGTTGAACATGTTCTCTTTATGACGGAATGTTAAAATTAGATGAAATAAAATGTTTTCATTCACCACGTTTCACTACCCAAAAGGGGATCGTTATGTGGAACGATCCATGTTCTATTGATGATGCTGGATGCGCTTTTATTTGTCTCACATTTCAGTTGGCTAAAACGGTCCAGTAGGATTCTTATGACTTACATAACTCCAGTACAGTATTTCAATAATCTTTTCCACTCATATTGCTGACAGCGATATAGCTGCCTCAAACTTTAATTACACTCTGATATAAACCGCTTAGCAGCTGAGCTGACTTCAACGATGACCTTTATTTATGACCTTTTCTGTTGGCCATGAATTTTCTGAGCGATAACTGAGCGATAACTCAGGGTAAAATATACATACCCTACAAAGGGCTAAATGTATGAAAAGAAATGTGCCACAATATTCTCTATGCTCTGAAATGGCACACTGCTAGAACTCACTGAAACTCTGCTTGGATGTCGAGAGACACAATTTTATTTAGACGTGTGGTATGAAACATATTGTGATGTCATATATTCTGAAATGGGGAAAGAATGATGTGAATAGAGAATACATCCCCCAAGTCAGGAAAGTTTACAAGCCGAACAAGCATTATTGGAATGATGAGTTAAGGGATCTATGGTCTGTAATGTGCAGAGCACATATTTTTACAGTGTAAAGACAGTAAAACAAGAGGCCATCTTAGAAAGTCTGTGTTTTATAAAAGACTACCTATTCTAACACAGATATCAGAGAGGACATTACACCTTGAGTAGATACAGATAAGAAATACTCCACAGTTCTGGAACCTAATATGTTAGGAACAAAACAACAACAAAACTTCCATTGGAAGTCTGGGAAGAGAAGGGGGGAGGTTGAACTCTGATATCACACAGGTACTTCATGAAGGGCAGGGGCGAGGTTGAACTCTGATATCACACAGGTACTTCATGAAGAGCAGGGGGGTTGAACTCTGATATCACACAGGTACTTAATGAAGAGCAGGGGGGTTGAACTCTGATATCACACAGGTACATAATGAAGAGCAGGGGGTTGAACTGATAATACACAGGTACTTAATGAAGAGCAGAGGGGTTAAACTTTGATATCACACAGGTACTTAATGAAGAGCAGAGGGGTTCAACTCTGATATCACACAGAGGTACTTCATGAAGAGCAGGGGGGTTAAACTCTGATATCACACAGTTACTTAATGAAGAGCAATGGGGTTGAACTGATAATACACAGGTACTTACTTAATGAAGAGCAGAGGGGTTAAACTCTGATATCACACAGGTGCTTAATGAAGAGCAGGGGGGTTGAACTGATAATACACAGGTACTTAATGAAGAGCAGAGGGGTTAAACTCTGATATCACACAGGTGCTTTTAGCTTTGATGCCCCATCATCGTGGAACATTTTGCAAAAGGATTTTAAGCTGGATCATTTTATTCTGATTGATGATTTTAAATCCCAGATTGAAGGGCACTTTTTTGGTGGGAGGTTATAGGATATACAAGAACACTGGAAGATATTGGTTATGCCACGTATTCCAAATTGCATCAGACATGCATGTGTCCTGTTCTGGAAAGGTTTTTAAAAAAAGGCATAAACAAATGTCCATAACAGAGAAGGGCATTATTTTTTAAGTGTTCCCAAGTTTGCACCTCTATATTGGCAGTAACTGGGGACATGGGGTGGGAACATATAGTAAAGTGCATGTACGTATAGATTGTGTAGGTCTCTATCTCTTACACGTCTCTTTATGTCAGATTGGGTATAAACGCCATCCGTTTCATTTATTTGTGTATTCTTTTATGTATTTACAGTGCATTCGGAAAGTATTCAGACCTGTTGACTTTTTCCACATTTTGCTACCTTACAGCCTTATCCTAAAATGTATTACATCGTTTTTACCCCCTCATCATTTTTATTAAAAATATAAAACTGAAATATCACATTTACATAAGTATTCAGACATTTTACTCAGTACTTGGTTGAAGCACCTTTGGCAGCGATTACAGCCTTGAGTCTTCTTGGGTATGACGCTACAAGTGTGGCACACCTGTATTTGGGGAGTTTCTCCCATTTTCTCTGCAGATCCTCTCAAGCTCTGTCAGGTTGAATGGGGAGCGACGCTGCACAGCTATTTTCAGCTCCCCAGAGATGTTCGATCGGGTTCAAGTCCGGGCTCTGGCTGGGCCACTCAAGGACATTCAGAGACTTGTCCCGAAGCCACTCCTGCATTGTCTTGGCTGTGTGCTTAGGGTCGTTGTCCTGTTGGAAGGTGAACCTTCACCCCAGTCTGGAGGTCCTGAGCACTCTGGAGCAGATTTTCATCAAGGAGCTCTCTGTACCTTGCTCCGTTGATCTTTTCCTCGATCCTGACTAGTCTCCCAGTCCCTGCCGCTGAAAAACATCCTTACAACATGATGCTGCCACAACCGTGCTTCACTGTAGGGATGATGCCAGGTTTCCTCCAGACGTGGCATTCAGGGCAAAGAATTCAATATTGGTTTCATCAGACCAGAGAATATTGAGAGAGTCCTTTTGGTGCCTTTTGGCAAACTCCAAGCGGGCTGTCATGTGCCTTTTACTGAGGAGAGGCTTCCGTCTGTCAACTCAACCATAAAGGCCTGATTGGTGGAGTGCTGCAGAGATTGTTGCATTTCTGGAAGGTTCTCAAATGTACACAGAGGAACTCTGGAGCTCTGTCAGTGACCATCGGGTTCTTGGTCACCTCCCTGACCAAGGACCTTCTCCCCCGATTTCTCAGTTTGGTCCGGTGACCAGCTTAAGGAAGAGTGTTGGTGGTTCCAAATTGCTTCCATTTAAGAATGATTGAGGCCACTGTGTTCTTGGGTACCTTTTTGCTACCCTTCCCCAGATCTGTGTCTCGATACAATCCTGTCAGACAATTACTACAGACAATTCCTTTGACCTCATGGCTTGGTTTTTGCTCTGACATGCACAGTCAACTGTGGGACCTTATGTAGACAGGTGTGTGTCTTTCCAAATCATGTCCAATCAATTGAATTTACCACAGGTGGACTCCAATCAAGTTGTAGAAACAGCTCAAGGATGATCAATGGAAACAGGATGCACCTGAGCTCAATTTTGAGTCTGTCACGACTTCCGCTGAAGTCGGTCCCTCTCCTTGTTCGAGCGGAGTTCGGCAGTCGACGTCACCGGTCTTCTAGCCATCGCCAATCTACTTTTCATGTTCCATTTGTTTTGTCTTGTTTTACACACCTGGTTTCAATTCCCCAATAATATGTTCATTATTTACCCCTCTGTTTTCCCCATGTTTGTTGTGCGTGATTGTTTTGTGTTTTGGTCCGTATTTGTGGGCTTGGTTATTCTTATTGTAATGAGTACGTGTTTTTGAGTAAAATTACTTTTGTTACTCATCTCTGCTGTCCTGCTCCTGACTCCTCTGCACCAGCTACACCCAGACTATTCACAGAGTCTCATAGCAAAGGGTCTGAATACTTATGTAAATAAGGTATTTCTGTTTTTTATTTTTAATAAATGTGAAACAAATTCAACAAATCTGTTTTGGCTTTGTCGTTAAGGCGTATTGTGTGTAGATTGATGAAGCAAAAAAGTAATTTATTCCAATTCAGAATAAGGCTGTAACGTAACAAAACGTGGAAAAAGTCAAGGGGTCTGAATACTTTCCGAATGCACTGTATTTATTTGTTACCTCTCTAAGTTTATTGTTATTGCTTGGATAACCTTAAAGAAGCCTCATAGGGGGGAGCTGATGGACGCACTAGTTGAGCAGGGGGCTGACCATCTGGAAGGACCTCATCAAGGCCTTTTCATTTCTTGGACTGTGCTCTTATCTTCACTGCATCCAAGGTTTATTGTTTGGTATATCTGCCAACACAGCCTAATTCTGGCACCGATACCACTGTTATTAGACAATATATTTACTTGTCGTGTTTGTGGGTGGAGAGAACATTAGCACCATGCAGACTAAATGTTTATGGCATTAAGTTATTTTAATGTGCAAAGATCTTGCATGATCTATGACATGTGTTTTTGAATTTGAGGGAGATGTTTCTCTAAGCTCCAAACATGCTCTTGGCAGAAGTTACCCTCTGAGATATGTACAGCTGTCATACCCAACTAGATAACTGTGCATTTGGCCACAAAGACCTCATCTGACTTTACAGCCAATGTCTTCTCACAATGCAGTGAGCACTGTATCGTTGTATTTTAAAACATTAGACAAACCACTTCACATGAGACAATAGCTTGTCATTTAGTGGGTATGGCCAATGGTCTACCCTTTTGCAGTGTGACTTATCAAGGAAACATATCATGTGTGTACAACTGGTGTTGGTACTTTATTAGACGTACAGTGGAATCAAGACATTTAACCTAACTGAGTGCAGTGAACCACTTCTATATGGAAATGAAAGGGGTGTAAAAAGGCAGAGGAGAGGTGATTAGGGAGTGGTAACAGGTTTGGAGGATAGGGGCGTAATTGTAATTAGAAGCAATTGGGAGTCCTGTAGGAGTGGCATGACCCTTCCCAACAAGTTGATTTTGCCAAAGATTGTTTATTATATTGACAAGATATTCGAGTGACCACTCTAACAATGGAAATACATGTCTTCAAAGATGGCAGGCAGGTGGGAGGAGGCAAGATTAGGTGGGGACCATTTTAACCAATGAGAGGGCAGATACACGTGTTAATAACAGCTAGATAGAGGACTCATATTTGTATCTGTGCCATTATAGTGTCTGTGACAGCATGGGCAGTGCCATTGAGGCTATCTCCATTTTAGAGTAGTCAATTCTATTCTTCTTCATTGGCTGTTGGCTTCCAACTCATAGGAAACCCAACCTGATTTCAAGTAATTAAGGGCTAAATTGAAGGTTATGATCATTTTATTAGTTGAACCCACTGTGTTAGTGCTGGGGTGGAATAAAAGCCTGCACGCCATGTGGATGGGCTGTCCAGAACAGGAGTTGAAGGCCCCTGATATACTGTTATTAACTGCCAGATGTTATTAAGCAGTTGAGTAAACTGTCATTGTAAAACTGTTAATGTACATTTGTATTTTAGCAGGGCCTTGGGGAGGATTGGATAGTAACTGTTGATCCAATACATTTTGTTCTGTAAAACGACCTGCAAAATAGTTGGCCTGAGACACCCCAGAGCCTTGGCTCACGTCAGCATTTTTTTTACATGATTCAATCCATTAAAATGTCATACCCATTAGAAATCTAAATCTGGATGTGGTATGTCACATGGTGTGGCATGGACCCACAAAACATCCAAGCTTGGCTCGGTTAATTCAGATTTTATTTTCCAGGTCACATATCTCTCTGTAAATCTATTATGGTGTCAGCAATGTGAGGACCTCATGGTCGACTAGTAAGGTCAAAACAATGTGCTGGCCTGTATCAGATCTCTCTGTGGTCCACAGTATAGGTATGAGGTATTCACCTTTCAGCATGCAGTGTGAAGTTAATGGAGGGATACATGTAATATTAATCTAATACATTTACTAGGAGAAACACTTGGATCAAATGGGGAGCTGTTGTGTTTTTCAGCAAGCTGTACAGATCTTTGGACAAACAAGTCCACAATTATTACCCGGTCAGTGATCTTCTCCAACCATGGCCCTGCGTCATGAAGATGATATCAAACCACATCCGCTGAGCTGTTCTTGAAACTCCAATTTGATCCCAATACAGTCGAAGCAAACTAAAGCCACAGATCATTTCCAAGCCCAACATGGCGGTGTTCAGAAAGAGGTTTGTTAGAAATAATCCAGTTTCCACAGCAACGTATCTCAGGTGATTTGTCATTGGTTTATTGGAAGATCTGCTGCCATTTGCGCCAGAGGATATGACCATATATGGAACTACTAGATGGACCCACCAATGATCAATGTTTAGAAGTGGAACACTTCACATTCAGTAGCAACATTTGGAGATTGATTTAAATCATGGGGAAATTGGAACGTGTTCCTGTCTGCATGTGAATGAGTTGAATAAGTGTAGAATAGAAAGTTGTCCAGTTTAACTGCTGCTTTGGTAATAGCCTTTATTTAAAAAATATATATATATATTTCACCTTTATTTAACCAGGTAGGCAAGTTGAGAACAAGTTCTCATTTAAAACTGCAACCTGGCCAAGATAAAGCAAAGCAGTTCGACACATACAACAACACAGAGTTACACATGGAGTAAAAGAAACATACAGTCAATAATATTGTAGAAAAGAAAATCTATATACAAAGAGTGCAAATGAGGTAAGATAAGGAAGGTAAGGCAATAAATAGGCCATGGTGGCAAAGTAACTACAATATAGCACATAAACACTGGAATGGTAGACGTGCAGTAGATGAATGTGCAATGTAGAAAAACTGGGGTGCAAGGGAACAAGATAAATAAATAAATATGGTAGGGGATGAGGTAGTTGGTTGGGCTATTTACAGATGAGCTATATACAGGTGGAGGGGTCTGTGAGCTGCTCTGACAGCTGGTGCTTAAAGCTGGTGAGGGAGATAAGTGTCTCCAGTTTCAGAGATTTTTGTAGTTCATTCCAATCATTGGCAGCAGGGAACTGGAAGGAAAGTCGGCCAAAGGAGGAATTGGCTTTGGGGGTGACCAGTGAGATATACCTGCTGGAGCGCGTGCTACGGGTGCGTGCTGCTATGGTGACCAGCGAGCTGAGATAAGGCGGGGCTTTACCTAGCAGGGACTTGTAGATGACCTGGAGCCAATGGGTTTGGCAACGAGTGTAAAGCGAGGGCCAGCCAACGAGAGCGTACAGGTCGCAGTGGTGGGTGGTATATGGGGCCTTGGTGACAAAATGGATGGCACTGTGATAGACTGCATCCAATTTGTTGAGTATAGTATTGGAGGCTATTTTGTAAATGACATCACCGAAGTCAAGGATCGGTAGGATGGTCAGTTTTACGAGGGTATGTTTGGCAGCATGAGTGAAGGATGCTTTGTTGCGAAATAGGAAGCCAATTCTAGATTTAATTTTGGATTGGAGATGTTTGATGTGAGTCTGGAAGGAGAGTTTACAGTCTAACCAGACACCTAGGTATTTGTAGTTGTCCACATAATCTAAGACAGAACCGTCCAGAGTAGTGATGCTGGACGGGCGGGCGGGTGCGGGCAGCGATCGGTTGAAGAGCATGCATTTAGTTTTACTTGCGTTTAAGAGCAGTTGGAGGCCACGGAAGGAGAGTTGTATGGCCTTGAAGCTCGNGGCTTTACCTAGCAGGGACTTGTAGATGACCTGGAGCCAGTGGGTATGGCGACGAGTGTAAAGCGAGGGCCAGCCAACGAGAGCGTACAGGTCGCAGTGGTGGGTGGTATATGGGGCCTTGGTGACAAAACGGATGGCACTGTGATAGACTGCATCCAATTTGTTGAGTATAGTATTGGAGGCTATTTTGTAAATGACATCACCGAAGTCAAGGATCGGTAGGATGGTCAGTTTTACGAGGGTATGTTTGGCAGCATGAGTGAAGGATGCTTTGTTGCGAAATAGGAAGCCAATTCTAGATTTAATTTTGGATTGGAGATGTTTGATGTGAGTCTGGAAGGAGAGTTTACAGTCTAACCAGACACCTAGGTATTTGTAGTTGTCCACATAATCTAAGACAGAACCTTCCAGAGTAGTGATGCTGGATGGGCGGTGCGGGCAGCGATCGGTTGAAGAGCATGCATTTAGTTTTACTTGCGTTTAAGAGCAGTTGGAGGCCACGGAAGGAGAGTTGTATGGCCTTGAAGCTCGTCTGGAGGGTAGCTAAGGGTAGCTTTGTCCAAAGAAGGGCCAGAAGTATACAGAATGGTGTCGTCTGCGTAAAGGTGGATCAGAGACTCACCAGCAGCAAGAGCGACATCATTGATGTATACAGAGAAGAGAGTCTGCCCAAGAATTGAACCCTGTGGCACCCCCATAGAGACTGCCAGAGGCCCGGACAACAGGCCCTCCGATTTGACACACTGAACTCTATCGGAGAAGTAGTTGGTAAACCATGCGAGGCAATCATTTGAGAAACCAAGGCTGTCTAGTCTGCCGATAAGGATGTGGTGATTGACAGAGTCGAAAGCCTTGGCCAGATCAAGGCTATCTCTATAGTAGGAATCTCTGCTTCATAGTCCTGCAATTTATACCACAAACAGGGTCGTGTACCAAAACGTCCTAACATGTCAAACATTCATAATAACAGTCAACTTTAATATCGCAATCATCTCAATAATGTTGTACTCAACTTGTTGGATCAGAATCAGAGTTATGTTCATTAGGTACAGTGTAGCAAAACATTATGAAGGCATTGATCAATGCTCAGTGTTACATAAAGAATCATCACATCTAAGCCAGTATGTCAACAATTTCAATGAAACTAAGCTAATTAACTTGTCTGGAGTTACACAACACACTCCCCTCCTCTCGTCATGCTCTGTTCAGCCGTTTTCGAGAACCACATACCAGATTCTTAACAGGGTCATTAAATGTAAAAAATGTTCCAACTTCAATTATTTATTTCTCAATTATGCTTTAAGATACAAATGTCAAATATATGTCAACAATCCTTCTTCCAAAGGACCCTTCTATCGATTAAATGTTGTGATAATCCCCCCAAATCATGGTCTTTTTTTAAATTCTAGTTTCTTGAGGAATCACCCTAATAACTTTCTAATAGCTAGACTAATGTGGCATACAGACTGTGACTTTCTAGATAACCTTCCTTTCTCAAGTAGTTAATGTTTCCTCTTTCAAAACCTATTCATAATCCACTTCCCTCTTGCAGCATTCCAGGTGACTATCTCATGAAGCTGGTTGAGAGAATGCCAGGATTGTGCAAAGCTTTCATTAAGGCAAAGCGTGGCTACTTTGAAGAATCTCAAATATAAAATATATTTTGATTTGTTTAACACTTTTTTGGTAAAGACATGATTCCGTACAGTATGTGTTATTTCATAGTTGTGATGTCTTCACTGTTATTCTACAATGTAGAAAATAGTAAAAATAAAGAAAAACCCTTGAATGAGTAGGTGTGTCCAAACTGGTACTGTATGTGGACAGCACTTCAAATTAGTGGATTCGGCTATTTCAGCCACACCCGTTGTGGACAGGTGTATAAAATTGAGCACACAGAAATGTAATCTCCATGGACAAACATTGGCAGGAGAATGGCCTTACTGAAGAGCTCAGTGACTTTCAATGTGGCACCGTCAATTTCCTGCCCTAATCGAGCTGTCCCGGCCAACTGTAAGTGCTGTTATTGTGAAGTGGAAGCGTCTAGGAGCAACAACGGCTCAGACGTAAAGTGGTAAGCCACACAAGCTCACAGAACGGGACCGCCGAGTTCTGCTGCTAGTATTGGAGATATTTTAATGACATTACGTTACATTTTCTCATTTCTGAACAGAATGCATAGCACACCTTTTAAGCAAAAACATGTCAGAGGTTGCCTCAGCTAATGCACAGGGCTGAAATACCACACATAATGCACGTAGGCCACGAAGGCCACTAGCACATATATCACTGTTGAGCAGAAACATATGTCAGCTAAAGCATAGGGCTGAAAAACCGCACATACCACGCGTACCACATGCTCCACTGTTGAGTGAAAACACATGTCAGAGGCTGCCTATGGTAACAGTATAAAAGCAGAACTGGTGTTCAGTTAGAGCAGCTGCATCCTGGACCAGCTCGGCTTTGATTGTTCTATATTAAAGTCTATTATTGAATTCAAAAGTTTTTGTGAGAGTGTTATGTGTTTTAAGATTTTTTCCACGACACTAGCTTATGTTTTTGTTTGAATGATGCATCTGGACACAATACCAGCTTCTTGTTTCACCTGGCTGCTGGTTCCTTCATTTGAGGAGTCACCTGAAGCTTGAGAGGAATAGGAGATCCAGTAGGAATGCAGTGTTGAGTCAGAGGGATCAGTGAGGACGACTGGCTACTACTCTGAACTGTATATGTGGAGAGCTTTCTGTCGCCCAGAGCTGTAATTTACGATAGAACATACATACTTCCTGCCAGCCAGCCCAGGGGAAGCCCTTGTGGAGTACAGCGGTGATCCCCAGTTTCTTAAAACACTCACTCACACAGTCTATAAATATGCTAGCCAACCAACTGTCAGGTAAAGCCTTCACTATATGCTGACTCACAGATGGTCAGGGTGGAGAGGTTAACTGTTTTGGCAATGCTTTTTTTATTTGACCTTTATTTAACCAGGTAGGCTAGTTAAGAATAGGTTCTAATTTACAACTGCGACCTGGCCAAGATAAAGCAAAGCAGTGCGACACAAACAACAACACAGAGTTACACATGGAATGAACAAACATACAGTCAATAATACAATAGAAAAAGTATATATACAGTGTGTGCAAATGAGGTAGGATAAGGGAGGTAAGGCAATAAATAGGCCATAGTGGTGAAATAAATACAATATAGCAATCAAACACTGGAGTGATAGATGTGCAGAAGATGAGTGTGCGAGTAGAGATACTGGGGTGCAAAGGATCCAAAAAAGTATAATAACAGTATTGGGATGAAAGCTAGTGAGGGAGATATGAGTCTCCAGCTTCAGTGATTTTTGCAGTTTGTTCCATTCATTGGCAGCAGAGAACTGGAAGGAAAGGCTGCCGAAGGAGGAATTGGCTTGGGGTGACCAGTGAAATATACCTGCTGGAGCGCGTGCTACGGGTGGGTGCTGCTATGGTCACCAGTGAGCTGAGAAAAGGCGGGGCTTTACCTAGAAAAGACTTATAGATGACTTGGAGCCAGTGGGTTTGGCGACGAATATGAAGCGAGGGCCAGCCAACGAGAGCATACAGTTCGCAGTGGTGGGTAGTATATGGGGCCTTGGTCACAAAACGGATGGCACTGGGATAGACTGCATCCGATTTGCTGAGTAGAGTGTTGGAGGCTATTTTGTAAATGACATTGCCAAAGTCAAGGATCGGTAGGATAGTCAGTTTGAGGCTCCTCTGATTTCCCAATTCTTTAGGCTCCTCCGATTCCCCTATGCTTTAAGACTCCTCCGATTCCCCTCTAGGATCACTTTCAGGCACCTCCAATAACCTTTGCAGTGTCAGGTATAAAAAGGCCCTGGGCCTTTAGTGCCTCTATTGGAGACTACTTACTACATGTTGTTTGGAGATTTGCAATAAATAGCAAGGCTCTTGAAGGTGGGTCGTGTTCATTAATACTTCCCAACCGTCTCCTCAGGGACAACCAGATGTTTCACATATTTGTCGTAGTCCTGAACTGGCACACCTGATTCTATTAGTCAAGGACTTGGAGACAGTTGGCTGTTGGAATCAGCTGTGCCAGTTTAGGGCTACAACAAATATATGAAACGTCAGGTGGTCCCCAAGGAGATGTTTGGGAAACCCTGCATTAGAGAACGCAAAGAAAAACATCTTCAAACATTTTGCAAAGGAAAACTAAAATGTAGGGTTAGCCCTTGGCAATAGAATATCTGAAAGTTGTGCAACATCATGTTTCTGATTGTTTGCCAGACGTCTTGGACATTGTATACTAGAAATCCAGTCAGTATCTGCTGTGACCACCACTTGCCTCATGCAGCGCAACACGTCTCCTTCGCATAGAGTTGATCAGGCTGTTGACTGTGGCATGTGGAATGCTGTCCCACTCCTCTTCAATGGCAGTGCGAAGTTGCTG
Source organism: Hucho hucho (assembly GCA_003317085.1). NCBI lineage: Eukaryota > Metazoa > Chordata > Actinopteri > Salmoniformes > Salmonidae > Hucho > Hucho hucho. The sequence goes on from QNTS01004404.1 coordinate 66,091, forward strand.
GATATTGGCGGGAACTGGAACATGCTGTCTGTCATACATGCTCAATGGGTGACATGTCTTGTGAGTATGCAGGCCATGAAAGAAGTGGGACATTTCAGCTTCTAGGAATTGTGAATTATGAATTATCATGCTGAAACATGAGTTTCTCAATTGTACATATGTAAATGTTTGTGCAGGTCTTAGGGGCTAAGCTGAATATCTTCAGCCTCCTGAGGTTGAAGAGGTGCTGTTGTGCCTTCTTCACCACACTGTCTGTGTGGGCGGACCATTTCAGATCGTCAGTGATGTGTCCGCCGATGATCTTGAAGCTTTTCACCTTCTCCACTGCGGTCCCGTCGATGTGAATAGTTGGCCTTGCTGTTAGGATTTTTGTTGTCCTTGATGTCTTTTGTTTTTGGTTTTCCTTTGTCTTTCTATTTTTTCTCTTTTGTTTGTTTTGTTGGTTGTTGGTCCATTGGGGGACAGGGGTTT
>QNTS01004404.1:66924-83790 GCA_003317085.1 Hucho hucho
GAAAAGTAAAAAATAGATAAGTAAAAAAAATACAAAAAATTAAAGTAACAAATAATTAAACAGCAGCAGTAAAATAACAATAGCAATAGCGAGGCTATATACAGGGGGTAACAGTACAGAGTCAATGTGGAGGCTATATACAGGGGGTACCAGTACAGAGTCAATGTGCAGGGGCACCGGTTAGTCGAGGTAATTGAGGTAATATTTACATGTAGGTAGAATTAAAGTGACTATGCATAGATAATAAACAGAGAGTAGCAGTAGCGTAAAAGAGGGGTCTGGGTATCCCTTTGATTAGCTGTTCAGGAGTCTTATGGCTTGGGGGTAGAAGCTGTTAAGAAGCTTTTTGGACCTAGACTTGGCGCTCCGGTACCGCTTGCCTTGCGGTAGCAGAGAGAACAGTCTATGACTAGGGTGGTCCACAGTATAGGTATGAGGTCTTCACCTTTCAGCATACAGTGTGAAGTTAATGGAGGGCTCAATGCAATATTAATATAATACATTTACAAGGAGAAACACTTGGATCAAATGGGGAGCTGTTTTGTTTTTCAGCAAGCTTTACAGATCTTTGGACGAACAAGTAGTCCAAAGTATTACCCCCGTCAGTGACCTTCTCCAACCATAGATGTCAGAAATACATGCAGCCTAAAGTCGTTTAGGATTGCTATATGACCCTCTGTCACAGAGATGGTATCAAACCTGCTGAGCTGTTCTTGAAACACCAATTTGATCCCATACAGTTGTTGGCAGAGTTACAAGAAGCGTGTCAAAGCAACAGATCATTTCCACGCCCAATGTGGCCATGTTCAGAAACGAGTGTGTCAGAAATACATCCAGCTTCCACAGCAATGTATCTCAGGTCATTTGTCATTGGTTTATTGGAAGATCTGATGCCATTTGAGCTGTGCACCAGAGGATATGACCATATATGGAACAGACATATAACTGATATGGCCATTAAACGGACCAGTCAAATACCTGCTTCTTTTTGGACAGCTTTATTTTTAGACTTTCTAATGTAAAACAACAGAGATCGCAGGAAGACACAGTCAAGGACAATATAGGTGAAGTCCATAACAGAACATCAATAAAACTGGGAATCCCACAACCTCCCTTCAGCTGCAGCTGTTGGAACACAAGCCTTTCTGGGAGAGCAGGGGACTCGTCCTAGGCAAGCCCACCAATTATCAATGTTTAACACTTCACACCCAGTCGCTCTATTGTAAGACCGATTTGAAAAATGGAAAGTGTTCCGGTCTGCCTGTAAATTAGTTGAATAGAAGGTGCTGAGTAGAAGGTGCTGAGTAGAAGGTGCTGAATAGAAGGTGCTGAATAGAAGGTGTTGAATAGAAGGTATAGAATAGAAGGTGCTGAATAGAAGGTGCTGAATAGAAGGTGTTGAATAGAAGGTGTTGAATAGAAGGTGTTGAATAGAAGGTGCTGAATAGAAGGTCCTGAATAGAAGGTGTTGAATAGAAGGTGCTGAATAGAAGGTGTTGAACAGAAGGTGTTGAATAGAAGGTGTTGAATAGAAGGTGCTGAATAGAAGGTTGCCCAGTTTAACACCAGAACCGCTGGGCCTCGAGGGAACCTCCCCCCATTCTGACTGCAACATTTTAACAGTGTAATTAATACATTTCAGATATACTATCACAAAAAAATATAATTTGGTTGTGTTCATGAAGGTAACGTTAGAATACGAAAAATATGTATTTTCAAATAACACAATAGCATTTTCATTCGTTTATGTTAGGCTACTGAGTGCTATATGTAAAACTATAATTCAAATGTTCAATATGTTTTACTAGTGAAGTGCCATTGTTACAACTATGAAACAGACAGCTACTGATGAAAACATCAGTAGCCTAAACATGATTATAAGTGCAGAGTGAACTTGATAAATAGTGAAAATCAGCACAAAAGCAATAATGGCATTATAACGAATATAAGAGTCGATATTACAGCAGTCAAAAATAGTCATCTATTTATATGTTGGATACCACGGCGAATTTGTCTGTTTCCAGACATCGCGTTGTCGTTTCTTTGTCATCAAAACGGAGGTAAAGCGTGATCTCTCTGAAGCGATCCCATGCCATGGTTTCTCCAAAGAAAGGTATCCCGTACATGTCTGACCAGAAGTTGGTCACGCTCTTTCCCCTGAATGCTCTACTGGACATACAGGATTGAAATTGCCATAAAGGATTTAAATAAACGCTTCCAGCTCATCAACTGACAGATCCCAGGCAGTGTCTTCTTGCTCACTGTGCGCCTCAGCCACAATACCTGATTATGCTGTAGTAGAATGTCCATGTCACTTAAAAATAAAATCAAGTCAAATCTAATTTTATTTGTCACATGCGCCGAATACAACAGGTGTAGACAGTGAAATGCTTACTTACAAGCCCTTAACCAACAATGCAGTTAAGAAGAATAAGTGTTTATGAAACTATTTACTAAAATAAGCTGAAAAAAAATAAGGAAATAAAAAAATACCACATAATTAAAGAGCAACAATAAAAAAACAATGGCGAGTCAATATACACCGGGTACTGGTGCATAGTCAATGTGTCCCCCTGCACACGTGAATGCTGGTGAGTGCGTTGCTGATGTAGTTTTTTGCTTGAGATGTAGGACCTGTTTTCCTGTGTAGTCAGGTGGCAGGAGGGGTGGAGTACATGACATTCCCTCTGGGATATGACAGTTTGCTTCATGAGTCCAGCAAGCCCAGTACAATAACTACATGCAGATCTGAGATGCAGGAGGATGGCACCCTTCTCAGACTGAGTAGCCTACAGAGTCATTTGAGAAGTATGCGATTGCTGAATTTATGTAGATATTCTAAACAAAGTGTTTTGATAACTTTTCAAGTGTAACAATTCCCATGTGGAATGAACCATCCTTCACATAATACTGTAGAATCAGGGTGCACCGAATACTCGAGACAAAACGAGCATCTTAAAGGATATGGAGAATTTTCCAAATATCATTATGATACGAGTATATTTTGTAATTATCCATAATAATATAGAAAACTCTAAAAGGGGATGTCAAAAGAAAGATACAAAATAAAAGCCCTGCTGGTGGGAGATGGTTCAGCTGATTAACTCAGTAGTCTCTCCCAGCTGTGCAGACCACAGACCTCTAATGCAGACCAGAGCTTCCTTGCCTGGTCCCGCCTCCACTGGCCCCTAGGGATGGGATGTGCAGCACGTATCTCTCTTTAACTCAAATGGTGTGAAGCGCTGTGGGCTCTCAACAACTACTGGCTAGTTCTTGTCTGTAAAGAAACGGGCGGGGCATCGGTTGGGCCCGCTGCAACGATCGGATTAGAACAAGCCCTTTGCTCTCATTTCACCAGACGGACACATGCTTGGCTATGTTTCAGTCACTCACGGTCACAAGTCTCTCCAAACATCGTGTATGAATCAGAATCCGTAGCAAGTCATTGTTGTTCAATGTAGTTATTTCCTGGTCGACTTTATGCTTTTTTTTCTCGGTCTGTCTACCAGGACCTAGTTTGGGAAACCCTGGTTTAGTACGTCTACTTTGTCTGTCCGTTTAATTATTCCATTGCTGACGACGTCTGTCGTTATGTCGTGATCCAAGCCCATGCTTGCTTGCTATTATTATTTATTCTCGCACAGGCATGTTAACCGAGCGACAGAAAATTCGAAAATAACATGACATTTATTTAGATTGTACAAATGTTGTGGCATAAGGTTTTGCTCCCCTCCAAAGTGAAACAATACATGGGGCAAGAGAAATCTGTCTGGAATACATGCAGGCAGTGGTAAGCAGCCATCCATTAGGCGATGTATTATCCTATTTAGTTGATCGTTGAGTAGGACTAAGTAAGTAAATCATGGGCATTTTCATCAGTCGGGGTCGTTTACCTTTGAACAACGTGTGTGAATGAGTGAAGGAACATGCGCTGTGAGGTATAGGCTTTACCAGCATTTAAAGCGCACTTGCGGGTGTTCCGATCACGACCAAATCCTATTGTAAGTGTGATAAAACGAATACGATTACTAATACTAGTATGATGAGATCTGCACAACCCTAGTTTATATGCAAACGGGGTATGAATTGTTGACATAACTGTAATCCTAACCCAACCTTAATTTACCCGTTGTTACTCAGTCAAATCAAATGTTATTTGTCACATACACATGGTTAGCAGATGTCAATGCGAGTGTAGCGAAATGCTTGTGCTTCTAGTTCCGACCATGCAGTAGTATCTAACAAGTAATCTAACAAATTCACAACTACCTTATACACATAAGTGTAAAGGAATGAATACGAGTATGTACATATAAATATATGGATGAGCGATGGCCGAACGGCATAGGCAAGATGCAGTAGATGGTATGGAGTACAGTATATACATATGAGTAATGTAGAATATGTAACCATTATATAAAGTGGCATCGTTTAAAGTGGCTAGTGATACATTTATTACATCCACTTTTTAATTATTAAAGTGGCTAGAGATTTGAGTCGATGGCCGAACGGCATAGGCAAGATGCAGTAGATGGTATAGAGTACAGTAAATACATATGAGATGAGTAATGTCAGATGTGTAAAGATTATATAAAGCATTGTTTAAAGTGGCTAGTGATACATTTGTTACATCCCATTTTCAATTATTTAAAGTGGCTAGAGATTTGAGTCAGTATGTTGGCAACAGCCACTCAATGTTAGTGATGGCTGTTTAACAGTCTGATGGCCAACTCTATCTTCGACAAAAAGTCAGAGAGCCAGGGTCGAAACTACGTGGACATGACTGGAGCGGAAGACCTACTATCGCCCCACTTGTCTGTCACCGAGCCCACCAACAACAGGAACTACTAGAAAAACCGGAAGGACACTGTAGCCCACCACATCCACAGGACCTCCCATCCATCAAATGGGCCGGTGATGCGTTGTGCAGACCTCGCTACCCTCTGGAGAGCCTTACGGTTGTGGGCGGAGCAGTTGCCGTACCAGGCGGTGATACAGACCGACAGGATGCTCTCAATTGTGCATCTGTAGAAGTTTGTGAGTGTTTTTGGTGACCATCCAAATTTCTTCAGCCTCCTGAGGTTGAAGAGGCGCTGTTGCGCCTTCTTCACCACGCTGTCTGTGTGGGTGGACCATTTCAGTTTGTCTGTGATGTGTACGCCAAGGAACTTAAAACTTTCCACCTTCTCCACTACTGTCCCGTCGATGTGGATAGGGGGGTGCTCCCTCTGCTGTTTTGAACAAGTCCATGATCATCTCCTTTGTTTTGTTGACGTTGAGTGAGAGGTTATTTTCCTGACACTCCGAGGGCCCTCACCTCCTACCTGTAGGCCATCTCGTCGTTGTTGGTAATCAAGCCTACCACTGTTATGTTGTCAGCAAACTTGATGATTGAGTTGGAGGCGTGCTTGGCCACGCAGTCAAGGGTGAACAGGGAGTACAGGAGAGGGCTGAGAACGCACCCTTGTGGAGCCCCATTGTTGAGGATCAGTCACCTACCAAACTTTATGACAAATGATGCAATTTACACTTTGTAGTCAATTTTGACGCTAGAGTAAATGTTTCTGACTCATATCATGCCACATAGGCCGTTTTCAAAAGGAGACTTTGGTTTTCAAGGGCAGTCGACCTTTATCTGCTGCTTCGGTAATAGTCTTGATCTCTATGGCAGCTGTTATATCTGGGATGACTGAAGACCTGATGATAGGAGCCTCTGCTTTATAGTTCTGCAATTTATCCCACAAACAGGGCCATGTACCAAAAAGTCCTAATATGTCAAACAGTCATAATAACAGTCAACTTTAATATCGCAATCATCTCAATAACGTCGCCACCGGCTTCTTAGGCATTGATTAATGTTCAATGTTAAATTCAAATATTTCTATCATTACATCTAAGCCAATATGAAAACAATTTCAATGAAACTTAGCAAGTCAACACACTCCCCTCTTGTCATGTTCTGTTCAGCCATTAATGAGAACCACATACCTGATTTTTAACAGGGCCGTTAAATATGAAATGTTCCAACTTCAATAAATGATTTCTCAATTATGCTTTAAGATACGAATTTGGAAATCGTATGTTGACCATCTTAGAGAATGTTTTGTATAGTTGGCGTTCAGTTTTCGTGTTGTGTTGGAAACAAATGTCAACAATCCTTCCTCCAAAGGACCCTTCTATGGATTAAATGTTTTGAAAATACTCAAACCTTATTTTGTTGCTCTACTTTGTAAAGGAATCACCCCAATAGCTTTCTAAGAGCGACAATAATGTGGCATACAGACTGTGAATTTCTAGCTAAGCTTCCTTTCTCAAGTAGTTAATGCTTCCTCTTTCAGAACCTATTCATAATCCACTTCCCTCTTCCTATTTACATGTTGAACACTAAATATGTTCAAAATCACAACATGGAAGTGACATCAGTGTGGGACCAATGTGTCTGATCAACTTGCCCTCACACTCCATGGCCCTGGGGCAGGACCTTTCTCTTTAGGTCATATAGGATCATGATTCCAGTCTCTTATTGGTTGCGCTGCTTCAACCAATGGTTATGTGCCACGTCAGATTGCTATATCATATGATGTGGTTAACTGATCTGTTAATAAACATAAAATCCAGGCATTCTGATATCTGGCATGCGTCTTTAATGTAGTCAGCATGGAGGGTGGCCATTGGGTTTCAGAACTACAGATGTCACAAAACCTGCAACTAAAGTAATCTGACAGAGTGGGTAACTGTTCACTGCTCCATGACTGCCTTCTGACACCATGTATCTAGTCTGTGTTGGCTGACTCTTTGGCCTTCATTCCAACCTTTCCCGCCACTGTGGATTCTATTTATGTCCATCTCATAAAAGTGTGAAGCCTCCGCTATGCTGACAAAGCTATCTAGCATCTAACTCATTGCAATTTGAACCCTACATTAAAATGCTTTTTTCCTAAATGGGTATGGACTTGTTATTGCTTGTGTAGCAGATGGGGATCTGTGAAACTCAGTACTCACCTGCAGCGTCTCCACTTGTGCTGCTGAATAGTTGGCTTTTTGGTGGCGCGACTGGATAAGACGCTTCAGGAGGTCATGTGTTTGTGAGAGACTTTCTGGGTTTGAGCCTTGGTACAGTGTTCGGAAAGTATTCAGACCCCTTGACTTTTTCCACATCACAGCCTTATTCTATAATGGATTAAATTGTTGTTTTCCTCATCAATCTACACACAATACCCCATAATGACACAGCAAAAACATGTTTTTAGAAATATTTGCACATCAAAAAATGGAAATATGACATTTAAATAAGTATTCAGACCCTTTACTCAGTACTTTGTTGAATCACCTTTGGCAGCGATTACAGCCTTGAGTCTTCTTGGGTATGATGCTACAAGCTTGGCACACCTGTATTTGGGGTGTTTCTCCCATTCTTCTCTGCAGATCCTCTCAAGCTCTGTCAGGTTGGATGGGGATTGTCGCTGCACAGCTATTTTCAGGTCTCTCCGGAGATGTTCGATCAGGTTCAAGTCCGCCTCTGGCGGGGCCACTCAAGGACATTCAGAGACTTGTACCGAAGCCACTGCATTGTCTTGGCTGTGTGCTTAGGGTCATTGTCCTGTTGGAAGGTGTCCTGAGCGCTCTGGAGCAAGTTTTTTTTATCAAGGATCTCTCTGTACTTTGCTCCTTTCATCTTTCCCTCAATCCTGACTATTTTACCAATCCCTGCAGCTGAAAAACATCCCCACAAATGAATGTTATTCCCACACACAGTGAGGAAGATGGTTCGGGAAGCAAAGAAATATCCAAGGGCCGAAGTTGGAGAATAACAGAACTTGGTCGCATCTTTGGGTAACCAAGTCTTCAAATCTACAATTAGACGCCACTTCCATACCAAAATGCTCTCTGGAAGGGTTCCCGAGTGGCACAGTGGTCTAAGGCACTGCATCTTTTTTTAAAAGGGTTTCCAGAAAAAAGCCATATAGAGAGCAACCAACAAATGTCAATGCTGATGATCTTCTGTAAGGTCGTCTGTAAGGTAAAAAAAAATATATAAACAAATTAAATATCATAGAGATTTTGTAGAGATTTTGTTTAACAACTAATACACATTTTTCAAAATACTCAAAACTCGACCAGTTTTGAGTTTTGAGTATTTTGAAAAATGTGTATTAGTTGTTAAACAAAATCTCTTTCTCTGAGCAATTGTGTTATGTTATGTAGTAGGTAAAAAGAGTGGTAGGCCACAGTTATTCAGCACACTACTATGATACACATCCCATCCCTAGGGGCCAGTGGAGGTGGGTCCAGTTATTCAGCAAACTACTATGATACACATCCCATCCTTAGGGTCCAGTAGAGGAGGGGCCAGTTATTCAACACACTATGATACACATCCCATCCCTAGGGGCCAGTGGAGGTGGGTCCAGTTATTCAGCAAACTACTATGATACACATCCCATCCTTAGGGGCCAGTTATTCAACACACTATGATACACATCCCATCCCTAGGGGGCCAGTGGAGGTGGGGCCAGTTATTCAACACACTACTATGATACACATCCCATCCCTAGGGGCCAGTGGAGGAGGGGCCAGGCAAGGAAGCTCTGGCCTGCGTTAGAGGTCTGTGGTCTGCACAGCTGGGAGAGATTACTGAGCTAATCAGCTGAACCATCTCCCACCAGCAGGGCTTTTATTTTGTATCTTTCTTTTGACATCCCCATTTAGAGTTTTCTGTATTATTATTTATTGTTTGTCACCAACTGAACATGAACGACCCGCTTGAGCTGGCCTGACCACGGAGTCACACCAGAGTGGGTAAGCAAATCCACTGTCCCCACACACACACTCAACACTGTCCGCACACTGTATGCAAGAACAAATACGTGTGTGGATCAGTCCAATGTCTTGTTATTCCGTTCGGAACCAGGGGATCTGTTACGCTCATATCACTTTGTAATTCTAACAAATTTGCCAAGGCATTGTTAATGTTATTTATTATTTTCAAGGGTAATAAAAAATCGTATGTTATAACGAGTCATAAACATAATAAATAAAATGTTTAGAAATATTTCGGTGCCAATAATTTAGAAGTTGACTGTACACTGAGTGTACAAAACATTAAGAACACCTTCATATTGAGTTGCACCCCCCTTTTTGCCCTCACAACAGCCTCAATTCGTTGGGGCATGGACTCTACGAGGTGTAGAAAGCGTTCCACAGGGATGCTGGCCCATGTTGATTCCAATGCTTCCCACAGTTGTGTCAAGTTGGCTGGATGTGTATTGGGTGGTGGACCATTCTTGATACACACAAGAAACTTGTGTAAACCCCCAGCAGCGTTGCAGTTCTTGACACAAACCGGTGCGCCTGGCACTTACTACCATACCCCATTCAACACACTTAAATATTTTGTCTTGCCCATTCACCCTCTGAATGGCACACATACACAATCCATGTCTCAAGGCTTAAAAACACTTCTTTAACCTGTCTCCTCCCCTTCATCTACACCGATTGAAGTGGATTAAACAAGTGACATTATAGCCTTCACCTGGCCGGTCTAAGTTGTGGAAAGAGCAAGTGTTCCTAATGTTTTGTCCACTCAGTGTATAAATTATGTACTTACCATACTACCAGTATATTCTATTTACAACATGCATTAAGTGGCAAATACCAACATAGTAGGAACATAGTAGGCTCTTCCATACTGAGAAGGCATGATCTAATGAAGGCTATGGGGAACGTGCATAAAGATGGCAGAATAGATGTCACATCATTGTTTCAGCTCGATCCAGAGAGTTTTTAAACTACAGCCTGTGACATGGTTCAATGTGCCAATATTTTGAGTCTGAAAAGACGATTCTCTTCCTCAATAGTGTGCAGGGAATTCATACTAGATGAAAAGCCTGAATGAGTATTACATCCTGGCATTATAGAATATACTTTTTATTATGTAACATGCAATAACCATACACTTAAGATAGAAACATTTAGAAAGATCTTCCATTGTGTTTCCTTCTACACACAAGTATCTACTGCGGTGATCCCCTGCCTGTTTCCTGAAGAGCACACATACTCACCACGTTAGTCCATACATACTTCCTGCCAGCAAGCCCAGGGGAAGCCCTTGCTGAGTACAGCCGTTGATCCCCTGTTTCCTAAAACACTCACACACGTTGTCTGTAAATACGCAAGCCAACCAACTGTCAGGGAAAGCCCTCACTACATGATGACTCACAGACGGTCAGGGTGGAGAGGTTAACTGTGGTTATTATTAACTGTTTGTTTTGACAATGCTTTAGGTTCCTCCGATTCCTCAATGCTTTAGGCTCCTCCGATTCCCCAGTAAGGAAAGTAGCTATTGGCTGTCCTAAAAGTTGCTAGAAGTCGCTAAATGACGTCATCGACTAATTTGCATAATTGGCCATGTGCATGAAATTGTGATGGACGCTGTAGGAGAAGAGGAAGAAAGTTTATTTGTAGTTCTAAACATATTTTGGGTGTTTTTTACTCACTTTTTTTCTCTCTCAAGACATTATTCCTCTCTCCTAGATCACATGCCAGCATGGAACAGTGTTCAGCGATAGCTAATGCCATGGTGGCCTCAGCCTATTTTGCAGAGTACATTTTTTAAAACATAAATGGCAGCTTGTTTTGGGTGGAACTGTTTTTGGCTTTGCCTTTTGAGTATGTTTTTGAGTTGTCATGTGTTTTTTTACATCACTAAGTTTGGCGTAGAAATCAGCCTAACAATACAGGCAGTATGCCCATGTATCATCTCCAATAAACGGCTTCAACCAGCTTTTGAATTCAGGGTTTGATTCCCACTCCTTTCTGTATTTTTGCGTGTACAGTTCAGACGGAGACATGATGAGCTAGCCAGCTAGATGTTTAGCTTGTCACAGAGAGTCACACACACAGTGGACAAGGTGAGTGAGTGACTGAGGCTGTGTGAGTCAAATGCAGTGATTTATTTTAGACATTTTACATTTACATCCCGCCCTGAATGTAAGCCAAGGGCTGGATCAGCCAGCAGCGGCTTCCCGCATGCGCTATTAATTTGCAGTCTGGACCCGGAGAGGTGAACATCTCCTGCTCTGACTGCAGCTGTGAGGGACTGCTGCGCGAGGACTGGGCCACCTGAGAGTACTTTGGGACAGGGGTGGGGGACAGGGGTGGGGCCCACGGCAGCACCTGCTACTCGTTGAGAAGAGTAAGAATGATACGTGCTTTCACGTCAGAGTCTCCAAAAGTCTCCAACAACACCAGAAAAAGTCGTTAGATTTGTCGCTAGTCGCTTTTTCGCTGAATACTCGCTAAATATAGTCGCTGAATACTCGCTAAATATAGTCGCTGAATACTCGCTAAATATAGCGACAAAGTCGCTAAGTTGGCAACACTGTAAAAAAATCCCCAATGCTTTAGGCTCCTCCCATTCCCCGCCAGGATCTCTTTCAGGCACCTCCACTAACCTTTGCAGTGGCAGGCAAAAGAAAGGCCCCGTGTAGCGTCTCCTAACCCTGGTGTTCAGCGTCGTCTATTGGAGAGTAGTTAAACTACATGTTGTTTGGACATTTAATTTAAATAGAAAGGCCCATGAGGCGGGTTATGTTCAGACACTTCGCACTGGAAAACAAAAACATCTGCAAATCTTGTAACATCATTGAAATATGTAGAAAACATTTGTACAGCTAAATATTTTTGGGACAAGACTATAATCCTGATGTACATTTTTCTGACCAGAGATCTGCTAATGAATCCTTATCCTGCTGACTTTATCCCGTCCCCACAATATTTCTGATTGTTTGCCAGACGACGTCTTGGAAATTGTATACTGCCCTTTGTTTTATCGCCTTTACCTGGTTGTAAAAATGTGATGCACGACAAGTCTCTCTCTCTCTCACCGTAAAGGAAGAAAATGAGGCAACACAGGGCTCATCGTTTCTCATTATATCCTGCTCAACCTAGAATCATGTTGTTTATCTACGTTGGAATGCTTGGGATGTTTTGTCCTGTGAAACGCATTAAACAATGCCCACGTTAGTTTCATACTCCCGTCTCATGTCCTGTCCTTATAATAGTTGTATAAGTAATACAGTGTGCTATACAACACTAGGAGCTGATCGTTCTTCAGTGTTGTGAAATAATTTGAATGTGAAGGTAAGATTTTAATGCAGAAAGCTGACTGGAGAGCAGCGATGCCTTTCTTTTGATCAGTAGTGTTGGTCAATTTCTTCAACAAATGATCACATCTATATAATTATCAAACATACATTAGTAATGGAAAGGAAACACAGACTCGTTGTTTAAGTATGAAAAATAATACTCCTTTAGTAATACAACTTGTAGGCAGAAGTTGGTACAAAGTACAGAATAACCGTATAAGATAGTTTCTCCCCTAGTTCTGCAAAATGTCTAATACATCCTGTAACTCATATAGCCTCCCCAATCCCCCTTATGTAACATTCCCTAGCAACAACCTTTTAATAAATCTAACCTCCCCCTGACAGCAGGAACCATCTTATGAGCAAGTAAAAACTCAGAAGTGGGTTTGACCAAAATATGACCTTTCAACCCAAGTATAGGGTCATGACAAGGTGAACTTGTGATAGCACCTTCTGACAGGGGGCTGGTTTCATCAGGTCTGTGGCAGCCTTGTGTTCTCAGAAAACCAGATAACCCCGGTGGGATCCAGACAAGGGGAGTCTGAACATAGACGCCTTCTGATAGTGTCTGAAGGTCACAACACTCAAAAACAGGTTTTAACACACACACACAGAGGTCTCCTTACAGTTTATCAGAACATCATTCATTAACCCTTTAAAAGGTATACGGCCTTGGTTTAACCCTCTTTAGTAGTGTTGAACTATTTACAATAAAAGCTACTCCAAAATGACACAAATCATCAAATCAAAGTTTATTTGTCATGTGCGCCGAATACAACAGGTGTAGACCTTACAGTGAAATGCTTACTTACAGGCTCTAACCAATTAGGTGAACAATAGGTAAGTAAAGAAATAAAAACACCAGTAAAAAGTGGGCTCATCGACAGTGAAAAAATAACAGTGGCGAGGCTATATACAGTAGCGAGGCTATAAAAGTAACGAGGCTACATACAGACACCGGTTAGTCAGGCTGATAGCTTGATCGGGCCAATTGAGGTGGTATGTACATGAATGTATAGTTAAAGTGACTATGCATATATGATAAACAGAGAGTAGCAGCAGCGTAAAAGAGGGGTTGGGAGGGGCACACAATGCAAATAGTCCGGGTAGCCATTTGATTACCTGTTCAGGAGTCTTATGGCTTGGGGGTAAAAACTGTTGAGAAGCCTTTTTGTCCTAGACTTGGCACTCCAGTACCGCTTGCCATGCGGTAGTAGAGAGAACAGTCTATGACTAGGGTGGCTGGGTTCTTTGACAATTTTTAGGGCCTTCCTCTGACACCGCCTGGTGTATAGGTCCTGGATGGCAGGCAGCTTAGCCCCAGTGATGTACTGGGCCGTACGCACTACCCTCTGTAGTGCCTTGCGGTCGGAGGCCGAGCAATTGCCGTACCAGGCAGTGATGCAACCAGTCAGGATGCTCTCGATGTTGCAGCTTTAGAACCTTTTGAGGATCTCAGGACCCATGCCAAATCTTTTTAGTTTCCTGAGGGGGAATAGGCTTTGTCGTGCCCTCTTCACGACTGTCTTGGTGTGTTTGGACCATTCTAGTTTTTTGGTGATGTGGACACCAAGGAACTTGAAGCTCTCAACCTGCTCCACTACAGCCCCGTCGATGAGAATGGGGGCGTGCTCGGTCCTCCTTTTCCTGTAGTCCACAATCATCTCCTTAGTCTTGGTTACGTTGAGGGATAGGTTGTTATTCTGGCACCACTCGGCCAGGTCTCCAACCTCCTCTCTATAGGCTGTCTCGTCGTTGTCAGTGATCAAATTATATACCATTCCTTTCTATTGGATAAAATGTAATCTGGAAAAAAAACAAAAAAAAAACTGCAAATGCATCCAGCAAGTTGTAGAGTCAAAGGTTGATGTAGTCTTTGCGTGCCAGGAATATGGGACCAAATACTCAACTTTTGACTAAATAAGTAAATTTGTCCAAACACTTATACCTTCAAATGGGGGGACTAGATACATTAAGTGCTTTCATTTCTAAACGGTAAAACAGATATGTATGAAAATACCCCCAAATAAAAGGTGACATTCTGTACTGTTGCCTATATATAAAACATTTGTTCTCAAATCCTGGTAATATTTAATGAAGCTGCCAGTTGAGGACTTGTGAGGCGTCTGTTTCTCAAACTATAGCTAACATATTCAATCCATTTAAGATGATCCTCCCAAGGATCATTTAGCTATTTGAATGTTAAGACCACTTTAAGGTATAAAAAATTACTGCTTAGCCAATAGAAAGGCATTTGAATAACCAACAAAATATCTAAATATTCAATTCGTGCTCATATATGCACATAATGCATTTCAGCAAATGTAGTGCATTCACTTAATGAAACAACAGATAGTGAAGTTTGTTCTGAAGTGTCTGTCCTATATCTGAGAGATAGAAGAATGATCAGCAAACTATTATTCTTTTTGTATTTATCCCCTTATTTTAGGCATTATTTCCATTCATTTTTTAAACTGGTACTGGGGGACCTTCAGATGAGACTTGTGGGCAAAATAGAGTGATCATTATAGTTTGGACGCTACAGACGTTTTCGTGAGAAGACCGATTTTCGGGATGTCTCAAAGGTCGGACAAACACCGCTCTAGCTCGGCCCCCTTTCACAGCAGATGCGGAGGGCGATATCCGTGGACGCGTTGGATTGAGACATATAGCACCGCCTCATGGGCCTTGCTATTTATTGCAAATCTCCAAACAACATTTAGTATAACTATTCTCCAGTAGAGGGCGCTAAACACCAAGGTTAGAAGACGCTACACGGGGCATTTTTTTTGCCTGCCACTGCAAAGTTTAGTGGAGGTGCCGGAAAGAGATCCTGGCGGGGAATCAGAGGAGCCTAAAGCATTGGGGAATGGGAGGAGCCTAAAGCATTGCCAAAACAAACAGTTAATAGTAACTCAGTTAACCTCTCCTCCCTGACCATCTGTGAGTCATCATGTAGTGAGGGCTTTCCCTGACAGTTGGTTGGCCAGCATATTTATAGACAATGTGTGTGAGTGTTTTAGGAAACTGGGGATCAATGGCTGTACTCAGCAAGGCCTTCCCCTGGGCTGGCAGGAAGTATGTATGGTCTACCATGGTGAGTATGTGTGCTCTTCAGGAAACAGGCAGGGGATCACCGCAGTAGATACCTGTGTGTAGAAGGAAACACAATGGAAGATCTTTCTAAATGTTTCTATCTTAAGTGTATGACTAGTGCCTTTAACTGTGTTCTATGCCTGCCAGAAATGATTGCCCTTCAGGGCTGAATGACCTTTATTGCATTGCATTGATTGTTTGTAATTCATGTTACATAATAAAAATAATATTTTATAATGCCAGGATGTAATACTCATTCAGGCTTTTCATCTAGTATGAATTCCCTGCACACTATTGAGGAAGAGAATCGTCTTTTCAGACTCAAAATATTGGCACATTGAACCATGTCACAGGCTGTAGTTTAAAAACTCTCTGGATCGAGCTGAAACAATGATGTGACATCTATTCTGCCATCTTTATGCACGTTCCCCATAGCCTTCATTAGATCATGCCTTCTCAGTATGGAAGAGCCTACTATGTTCCTACTATGTTGGTATTTGCCACTTAATGCATGTTGTAAATAGAATATACTGGTAGTATGGTAAGTACATAATTTATACACTGAGTGGACAAAACATTAGGAACACTTGCTCTTTCCACAACTTAGACCGGCCAGGTGAAGGCTATAATGTCACTTGTTTAATCCACTTCAATCGGTGTAGATGAAGGGGAGGAGACAGGTTAAAGAAGTGTTTTTAAGCCTTGAGACATGGATTGTGTATGTGTGCCATTCAGAGGGTGAATGGGCAAGACAAAATATTTAAGTGTGTTGAATGGGGTATGGTAGTAAGTGCCAGGCGCACCGGTTTGTGTCAAGAACTGCAACGCTGCTGGGGGTTTACACAAGTTTCTTGTGTGTATCAAGAATGGTCCACCACCCAATACACATCCAGCCAACTTGACACAACTGTGGGAAGCATTGGAATCAACATGGGCCAGCATCCCTGTGGAACGCTTTCTACACCTCGTAGAGTCCATGCCCCAACGAATTGAGGCTGTTGTGAGGGCAAAAAGGGGGGTGCAACTCAATATGAAGGTGTTCTTAATGTTTTGTACACTCAGTGTACAGTCAACTTCTAAATTATTGGCACCCTTTATAAAGATTTGTAAAATAAATAATACAAATACTGAGCAATATTGTATGCTAAAAAATAATGGGAACTTTTATTATTTATTGTAATTGTTACGGAACCGTTTAAACAATCTTAATGTTTCACTATACTCGCATTGTCTAGGGGACCAAGGCTTGCCTTATTGTTCTGTAACCTGACTAGGTGTGTGCATAAACAAGAACGTATGAGTGTGCGGACAGTGTTGAGTGTGTGTGTGGGGACAGTGGATTTGCTTACCCACTCTGGTGTGACTCCGTGGTCAGGCCAGCTCAAGCGGGTCGTTCATGTTCAGTTGGTGACAAACAATAAATAATAATACAGAAAACTCTAAATGGGGATGTCAAAAGAAAGATACAAAATAAAAGCCCTGCTGGTGGGAGATGGTTCAGCTGATTAGCTCAGTAATCTCTCCCAGCTGTGCAGACCACAGACCTCTAACGCAGGCCAGAGCTTCCTTGCCTGGCCCCTCCTCCACTGGCCCCTAGGGATGGGATGTGTATCATAGTAGTGTG
>QNTS01004405.1:3306-44503 GCA_003317085.1 Hucho hucho
TTGTTACCTGTATAAAAGACACCTGTCCACAGAAGCAATCAATCAATCAGATTCCAAACTCTCCACCATGGCCAAGACCAAAGAGCTCTCCAAGGATGTCAGGGACAAGATTGTAGACCTACACAAGGCTGGAATGGGCTACAAGGCCATCGCCAAGCAGCTTGGTGAGAAGGTGACCACAGTTGGTGCGATTATTCGCAAATGGAAGAAACACAAAAGAACTGTCAATCTCCCTCGGCCTGGGGCTCCATGCAAGATCTCACCTCGTGGAGTTGCAATGATCATGAGAACGGTGAGGAATCAGCCCAGAACGACACGGGAGGATCTTGTCAATGATCTCAAGGCAGCTGGGACCATAGTCACCAAGAAAACAATTGGTAACACACTACGCCGTGAAGAACTGAAATCCTGCAGCGCCCGCAAGGTCCCCCTGCTCAAGAAAGCACATATACATGCCCGTCTGAAGTTTGCCAATGAACATCTGAATGATTCAGAGGACAACTGGGTGAAAGTGTTGTGGTCAGATGAGACCAAAATGGAGCTCTTTGGCATCAACTCAACTCGCCGTGTTTGGAGGAGGAGGAATGCTGCCTATGACCCCAAGAACACCATCCCCACCGTCAAACATGGAGGTGGAAACATTATTCTCTGCTTTTCTGCTAAGGGGACAGGACAACTTCACCGCATCAAAGGGATGATGGACGGGGCCATGTACCGTCAAATCTTGGGAGAACCTCCTTCCCTCAGCCAGGGCATTGAAATGGGTCGTGGATGGGTATTCCAGCATGACAATGACACAAAACACACAGCCAAGGCAACAAAGGAGTGGCTCAAGAAGAAGCACATTAAGGTCCTGGAGTGGCCTAGCCAGTCTCCAGACCTTAATCCCATAGAAAATCTGTGGAGCTGAAGGTTCGAGTTGCCAAACGTCAGCCTCGAAACCTTAATGGCTTGGAGAAGATCTGCAAAGAGGAGTGGGACAAAATCCCTCCTGAGATGTGTGCAAACCTGGTGGCCAACTACAAGAAACGTCTGACCTCTGTGATTGCCAACAAGGGTTTTGCCACCAAGTACTAAGTCATGTTTTGCAGAGGGGTCAAATACTTATTTCCCTCATTAAAATGCAAATCAATTTATAAAAATTTTCACATGCGTTTTTCTTTTTTTTGTTGTTATTCTGTCTCTCACTGTTCAAATAAACCTACCATTAAAATTATATCATTATCATTTCTTTGTCAGTGGGCAAACGTATAAAATCAGCAGGGGATCAAATACTTTTTTCCCTCACTGTAGAGAGAGAGAGAGCGAGAGAGACAGAGAGAGAGAGCGAGATGGGCAGTTCCACTGTAACAGAATGATGCTGAGACTAAGATTTAAAAAACACTGAATGCAAAGTTATACAAACCATACAACCAATGCAACTCAGTGAAGATGCAACGTCTGGTAACAGAATGACGGCCCCTATTCATGCAATCCAATTCCACTGGGGAGCTTAGGAGCAGACATTGTCTTTGTTATTGTTTATCCTCCTCTTTCTACCTCTCTACTGCTCTCTCCCTCCATCTTCACTATTCTCTCAACAGTCTTTCATACTGCTCTCTCCCTCCGTCTTCACTATTCTCTCAACAGTCTCTTTCATACTGCTCTCTCCCTCCGTCTTCACTATTCTCTCAACAGTCTCTTTCATACTGCCCTCCCTCCCTCCTTTCCTCCCTTCCTTCCTCCCTCGCTCCCTCGCTCCCCAGTAAACCACAGTCTCTCTCTATGGGATGACTGTATGATTGTCCTTGTACCTCATATTTCACAGCACATGAGCGACAAAAGAGACTGTATCAATGTCTACCAGATTGCACCCAGGCATTACCCCATCAAACACACCCACTTGGGTACACTGACATTCACCAGACAAGACGTTTGACACCCACTCTCGCTCACTGTCTCCCTTTTATTTTCAATTCCTAATCCACTCTCTCTCTCTCTCAATTCAATTTCAATATTAGGGCTTTGTTGGCACGGGAAACATATGTTAACATTGCCAAAGCAAATGAAGTAGATAATAAACAAAAGTGAAATAAACAATACAAATTAACAGTAAACATTTTACACTCACAAAAGTTCCAAAATAAAGACATTTAAAATGTAATATTATGTGCAAATAGTTGAAGTACAAAAGGGAAAATAAGTAAACATAAATATGGGTTGCATTTACAAGGGTGTTTGTTCTTCACTGCCCTTTTCTTGTTGCAACAGGTCACAAATCTTGCTGCTGTGATTGCACACTTTGGTATTTCACCCAATAGATATGGGAGTTTATCAAAATTGGATTTGTTTTCAAAATCTTTGTGGATCTGTGTAATCTGAGGGAAATATGTGGCTCTAATATGGTCATACATTTGGTAGGAGGTTAGGAAGTGCAGCTCAGTTTCCACCTCATTTTGTGGGCAGTGTGCACCTAGCCTGTCTTCTCTTGAGAGCCAGGTCTGCCTTCGGCGGCCTCTCTCAATAGCAAGGCTATGCTCACTGAGTCTGTATATAGTCAAAGCTTTCCTTAATTTTGGGTCAGTCACAGTGGTCAGGTATTCTGCCACTGTGTACTCTCTGTTCAGAGCCGAATAACATTCCAGTTTGCTCAGTTTTTTTGTTAATTCTTTCCAATGTGTCTAGTAATAATTTTTTTGTTTTCTCATGATTTGGTTGGGTCTAATTGTGTTGCTGTCCTGAACTCTGTGGGGTCTGTTTGTGTTTGTGAACAGAGCCCCAGGACCAGCTTGTTTAGGGGACTCTTCTTCAGGTTCATCTCTCTGTAGGTGATAGCTTTGTTATGGAAGGTTATGGAAGTAGGGTGAGTCTCTCTCTCTCTCCTTTCTTCATCCCCAGACTGGCATAGATTTGTTTGAACATGACGGAGTGTCGGACAAGAAGTAAACAAGTTAATATAATTGTGTTTGTATGTGTGCAGGTGTGCATGTGTGTGGGTGTCTGTGTGTGTGTCTGTGTGTGTGTGTCTGTGCTTTCGTCTGTGTCTGTGTGTGCGTCTGTGTCTGTGTGTGCGTATGTGCATGCATGTGTGCAGAGGTGAATAATAAAATGTTAGGAAGAGAAGCATCTGAGCTAAGGATGCTGGGAAAGGGACTCAGTGATATGGTCCTAGTTAGACAGCCAATCCACTCATGCCTGAAAGGTGTGTGTGTTTATGTATGTGTCGTGTGCCTTTGTGTTTGTGTGTGTGTCATACACACCTTACCTCACACACTTCTCACCAACACCCGCTGGCACCCGCTGGCAGCTGATCAACTTCCTCAGTGACTGATCAATGTACCTCCCTACCTCTCCATCTTTCCTTTCCAAACTTCTGACTTTCTGTTTCTGAGACGCTTCTCTCCCTCTCTCTTGCTCTCTCTTGCTCTCTCTCTCTCTCTTTCTCTCCCTCTCTCTTGCTCTCTCTCTTGCTCTCTCTCTCTCTTGCTCTCCCTCTCTCTTGCTCTCTCTCTTGCTCTCCCTCTCTCTTGCTCTCTCTCTCTTGCTGTCCCTCTCTCTTGCTCTCTCTCTTGCTCTCCCTCTCTCTTGCTCTCTCTCTCTTTTGCTCTCCCTTGTAGGGGATAATTTGATTACATTAATTGTCTTTTCTCCTTTCCTTAACAAACATGCATATCACTAATTACACAGGACATATAGAAAGCACTGTTGAGCAGAACATGTGTTGAGGGTTGTCCTGGACTAGTGACAGGACTGCATAACTGAGACCCATAAATACATATGTTTACATAGAGTCAAGTAACAGAGTCTGTAAAAATAAACAGGCGAACAGAAACAAAAGGACTTATAAGGTATAGGAACATTTAGGTTAAATGCTTGGGCGGTTGCAGGGCTACGAATACAGCCCAAGCAGCTGTCAGGTGTGTGAGTGACAGCAAGCAAGTGTTAAGACAAAGAATGTGGTGAAGAGAGGCAAGGACAAGCTATTTTTCCATACGCAGAGAACAGGGCATTGATATCATAGACATATCAGGGAAAGATATAATGCTGATTTAATCCATTGATTTAATACATTAAGGTCTAGAAGATGACAGCAGAGTGGTCAACACAAGTAATGTATGTGCACAATGAAATNTATTATTGTTATAACATTGCAGGGCTTGCCACCATATGATCTAATCTTGGAACAGATAGGGGCGTTACTGGGCGTGAACAAGCAAGAACTCAGATCAAAAGATCATAGGTGGCATGAGAGAAAGAAGGAGTGACTGCATTTGAATATGGGCTGTACTCATGTCATGTGGGGGTATAAATCAGAATTGTGTGATTGGTTGAATCAGCTGATTCCTAGGTCAGCTCCCTTTAATTGTGCTTAATTAAAGGTATTATTGAATTCACAAGTTTCTTGTATGAATGTCATAATTTGAAGATCATTTTTCCACGACACCCTCTCTCTTGCTCTCTCTCTCTTTTGCTCTCCCTCTCTCTTGCTCTCTCTCTCTCTCGTGCTCCCTCTCTCTTGCTCTCTCTCTCTCTTGCTCGCTCTCTCTCTTGCTCTCCCTCTCTCTTGCTCTCCCTCTCTCTTGCTCTCCCTCTCTCTTGCTCTCTCTCTCTCTTGCTCTCTCTCTCTCTTGCTCTCTCTCTCTTGCTCTCCCTCTATCTTGCTCTCCCACTCTCTTGCTCTCCCTCTCTCTTGTGGGTGTGTATGTGTGTAGGTGTGTACATGTGTGGGTGTGTATATGTGTGGGTGTGTATATGTGTGTATATGTGTGGGTGTGTATATGTGTGAGTGTGTATGTGTGTGGGTGTGTATATGTGTGGGTGTGTATGTGTGTGGGTGTGTACTTATGTGGGTGTGTACATGTGTGGGTGTGTATGTGTGTGGGTGTTTATATGTGGGGGTGTGTATGTGTGTGGGTGTGTATGTGTGTGGGTGTGTATATGTGTGGGTGTGTGTACTTATGTGGGTTTGTACATGTGTGGGTGTGTATATGTGTGTGTGTGTACTTATGTGGGTTTGTACATGTGTGGGTGTCTATATGTGTGGGTGTGTACTTATGTGGGTGTGTACATGTGTGGGTGTGTATATGTGTGGGGTTGTATGTGTGTGGGTGTGCACGCACACACACACACATCCCTGTGCTCAGGCCTGTATCCCCAGAGGCCATAGTTCCCAACCTCGTCACCGTCTGCTAGAACAACACAATTCATCACTGTCCCATATAAGAACAGAGAGAGAAGGAGAAGGGGAAGGAGGGGATGGAGGGAGAGGGGTACGTAGTTAGAGAGGTTGGAGAAAAATGGATTGAAATCGAGGCAAGAGGGAAGTGAGAGATTGGGGTAGAGAGAGGGCAAGAAAGGTAAGGAGAGTGAGAGACGAGGAGAGAGAGGGCAAGAGAGAAGGGCAGAGGGAGAGAGGGGGAGACAAGGAGAAAGAGAGAAGGGAGCAGAGGGAGAGAAGGGGACTTGGAGAAAGACAGAAGGGGCAGAGGGAGAGAAGGGGACTTGGAGAAAGAGACAAGGGAGAAAAGGGAGAGAAGGGGACTTGGAGAAAGAGAGAAGGGGGCAGAGGGAGAGAAGGGGACTTGGAGAAAGAGAGAAGGGAGCAGAGGGAGAGAAGGGGACTTGGAGAAAGAGAGAAAGAGCATTGATACATACTGTATGTATGCGAAGGTAACTAATACCAACAACACTCAGACATGCTGTTACAAGCTCTTGAACATGAACAAAACACACCGAATGAAGGTTGTGAGGGCAGCAGTCACATGACAGCCTTACTGTTTCAATTCAATTCAAAGTGCTCTTTATTGGCATGTGAAAGATACTGTATGTTTACATTGCCAAAGCTGTTTCTCTCGCCCTAGTTTCCTAAAACTCCCCAAGCCACATGCTTGTTTTCCCAGTGAGCCAGAGAGGGAAGAGAAACAGGGAAGTTTCAGTAAAACTAGATAATATTAAGGGAGCTTGGAATGAGAGAGAGATGGAGTCCAAAATAGAATGCGAAAAGCGGAAGCAGCAGTAAAAAGGTTTGATAAAGGAAACTTAGAAGAAAGAGAAGAGGGAGAGAGAAAAATATTGAGAGAGAGAGAGTAGAAAAAAGGGCAGAGGAAAAGGGAGAGGCTGATATCATCCCTGCTGTCTTCAAATGAATGCTCCATTAAATTAGATGATCATTATCATACTCATTAAATGAGCTTTGTTAGCATAATAACCACAGATGCAACTTCATTTTTTCCATCTTTGTATTGCATTCTCACTTCTTTCCTTCCATCCTTTCCCCCACTTTCCTTTCACCATTTCTACCCATCTGTATCTTTCCATTTATGGCCCAGGCTCAGTCTGTTAGCCCTTCAGTGGTCGCCATATGAGCAATATGGCAGCTGCTGCCCTGAGCCCACTGGAAGCCTGTGTGGGGCCAACACCATAATGCTTACTATCAAAATACCTGCAGAACTGCAAACAATGAATGGGAAGAAATCACTGTATTGGTCAGAGGTACACAACTCCAGTCCCAGAGGGCCCCAGTCCTTCTGGTTTCCTTGCTCAACAAGGGTAGACACAGAGAGGTATCTCAGTGGTCTCAGTCCCCTCCCATGCTATCCCTGTCTCCTTTCTTTAATCTGCACTGATCTAAAGGGACTGGACAGGTGAAAGCGAGATAATGGATGCCCACTGGGACTCAGTTTGTACCTGTCCACTTCTTTCACATCAGAGCAGATGAAGGAGAGGAGAGGAGGAGAGAAAGCCACTTAGTCTACTGAGATGCTGTGATGATTCACTGGAACACTCAGTTTCAATACGCTCAATTCCTCCTGTCCTCACCTCCCTTCCTTATGATCCCTGATGGGTGACACATTACTTTTACCTCTGATGTTCTTACAGATCAGCGATGATAAAGGTAGAGGGAGAGGTGGAGAGAAATCCACCTCAGAATACAAAGTCACTGTCTAGATTTCCTTTCCAAATCCAGTGAGACTCACCCATAGAGAAACTGTGTAAAATGCTCCCTCTCTCCCCACCGGCACTGGGAATATTAGTTCCTACCCCATGCTGAGCCATGGGGCCAGGTAGAGCGAGCCACACTAATCTAAATCAATGAAACTGTCCGCTAAATAACTCTGTATTATAAGCGGGGTGTTCAGCGGTTAAACAGAGAGGAAGGAAACACAGCAGGCATGTAGTTCTAGCGCCCTCTCTTGACTAAACAGGGTGGCGGCATCATGGTGTGTATATGAAAGACAACTGCCGCTTGGAAATGGCAGGAGTTAAGAGGGTCACATTCTTAAGAGGGGAGCTCTTTGTTTTTTGTAGCTTTTTTGTTTTGTTGTTTTTTAATCTTCAGACGAACAGCTTCAATGAACTTTTCACTGTCTCTTTTCAGATGAGAGGAACAAGGACAGTCAATGACTCATCTCTGCACCACAGCAAACCAGAATGTTTCTTTTTCTCTTCCTCGCTCTCTCCCTCCTCCCTCTCCTTCCCTCTCTCTCTCCCTCTCCCTCTCTCTACCTCTCTCTACCTCTCTCTCTGCCTCTCTCTCCCTCTCTCTCCCTCTCTCTCTGTCTCTCTCTCCCTCTCTCTGCCTCTCTCTCCCTCTCTCTCTCTTTGCTTCTCTCTTTCCTTCTCTCTCCCTCCTCTCTCCATATTTCTCCCTCTCTCTCCCTCCCTCCCCCTCTCTCCCTCCGTCTTTCTCCCTCTCTCTCCCTCCCTCCTTCCCTCTCTCCCCCTCTCTCTCTCTCCCTCTCTCTCTCATGCTAATGCTGTTGTCTTTGTTTTATTGTAACAGTTTTCTATCAGATACTGATGAATATAAGGTAGTAAAGCTAGGATACTACTCTGTCTACACAACACACACACACACATAAACACACACACACACACATAAACACACACACTCACACACAAACACCCAGAGAGTGTACATACCCTGCATTATTCATGGAAGTAAAAATAAGCAATAAACAAAGTTATTGGCAAATATTCAGGTCACACACGAACACACATAAACAAACATTGAGTGTCAGTTGAAGGCTGAAGCCTTGGCCATGTTTGAGACTGCTATTCTCTCAGAATGCCAACTGCTAACTTGGCGCTGGAAATCAATTACACTGACTCATCCATCCCACACTGACTGAATGGCATTGGCTGACTGGATTCCTGGGAGTCTTCACATTCTAGAATGAAAGAGAAAAGAGGTCTAGTCAATGCCTTTACAAAACTGTAGGGCTTAACTGGGCCCATGGAAGGTGAAACATGTTGTTGTGGATGGAGCTTTAACCACATATATATTTATTTTCATCTCTACCAGACACAGCCCATCACAGGACAGCTCTACCAGACCCAGCCCAACTCAACTCAGCCCAGCTTTACGCAGCACTGACTACTACCCTAGAGTGTGGCAAAACACTGTCCAACATTCACATCAACCTACAAATTCTGAGGTAACCTCTGGTAAAAGAGATTGAAAGAGGATTGAAGAGGTGTGCCAACTCAGCCCAGCTTTACGCAGCACTGACTACTACCCTAGAGTGTGGCAAAACACTGTCCAACATTCACATCAACCTACAAATTCTGAGGTAACCTCTGGTAAAAGAGATTGAAAGAGGATTGAAGAGGTGTGCCAACTATTGCATCTAATATGCAGACTACTAGACTAGACAGACCCTTTAATTCACACATAATACGTTACACACACACACACAAGCACACACAAACACACAAAATAAACACATACATACTTCTCCTACAAGGGGTTGCAGATTGCATTGCATTGTAGTATCTATATATACATATACATACACATATATATATACACACACACACTACCGTTCAAAAGTTTGGGGTCACTTAGAAATGTCCTTGTTTTTGAAAGAAAAGCAAATTTTGTCGATTAAAATAATATCTACATAGGCGTACAGAGGCCCATTATCAGCAACCATCACTCCTGTGTTCCAATGGCACATTGTGTTAGCTAATCGAAGTTTATCATTTTAAAAAGGCTAATTGATCGTTAGAAAACCCTTTTGCAATTATGTTAGCACAGCTGAAAACTGTTGTTCTCAATAAATAAAACTGGCCTTCTTTAGACCAGTTGAGTATCTGGAGCATCAGCATTTGTGGGTTCGATTACAGGCTCAAAATGGCCAGAAACAAAGAACTATATAAACTCAGCAAAAAAAGAAAAGTCCTCTCACTGTCAACTGCGTTTCTTTTCAGCAAACTTAACATGTGTAAATATTTGTATGAACATAACAAGATTCAACAACTGAGACAAACTGAACAAGTTCCACAGACATGTGACTAACAGAAATTGAATAATGTCTCCCTAAACAAAGGGGGGGTCAAAATCAAACGTAACAGTATCTGGTGTGGCCACCAGCTGCATTAAGTATTGCAGTGCATCTCCTCATCATGGACTGCACCAGATTTGCCAGTTCTTGCTGTGAGATGTTACCCCACCCTTCCACCAAGGCACCTAGCCCTCACCCTTCCACCACTAGCCCTCACCCTCCGATCCAACAGGTCCCAGATGTGCTTAATGGGATTGAGATCCGGGCTTTAAGCTGGCCATGGCAGAACACTGACATTCCTGTCTTGCAGGAAATCAAGCACAGAATGAGCAGTATGGCACGTGGCATTGTCATGCTGGAGGGTCATGTCAGGATGAGCCTGCAGGAAAGGTACCACTTGAGGGAGGAGGATGTCTTCCCTGTAATGCACAGCGTTGAGATTGCCTGCAATGACAACAAGCTCAGTCCGATGATGCTGTGACACACCGCCCCAGACCATGACGGACCCTCCACCTCCAAATCGATGCCGCTCCAGAGAACAGGCCTCAGTGTAACACTCATTCCTTCAATGAAAAACACGAATCCGACCATCACCCCTGGTGAGACAAAACCACGACTCGTCAGTGAAGAGCACATTTTGCCAGTCCTGTCTGGTCCAGCGACGGTGGGTTTGTGTCCATAGGCAACGTTGTTGCCGGTGATGTCTGGTGAGGACCTTTCATACAACAGGCCTACAAGCCCTCAGTCCAGCCCCTCTCAGCCTATTGCGGGCAGTCTGAGCACTGATGGAGGGATTGTGCATTCCTGGTGTAACTCGGGCAGTTGTTGTTGCCATCCTGTACCTGTCCCGCAGGTGTGATGTCCGGATGTACCGATCCTGTGCAGGTCTTGTGACACGTGGTCTGCCACTGTGAGGACGATCAGCTGTCCGTCCTGTCTCCCTGTAGCGCTGTCTTAGGCGTCTCACAGTACGGACATCGCAATTTATTGCCATGGCCACATCTGCAGTCCTCATGCCTCCTTGCAGCATGCCTAAAGCACATTCACGCAGATTAGCAGGGACCCTGGGCATCTTTCTTTTGGTGTTTTTCAGAGTCAGTAGAAAGGCCTCTTTAGTGTCCTAAGTTTTCATAACTGTGATCTTAATTGCCTACAGTCTGTAAGCTGTTAATGTCTTAACGACCGTTCCACAGGTGCTTGTTCATTAATTGTTTATGGTTCATTGAACAAGCATGGGAAACAGTGTTTAAACCCTTTACAATGAAGATCTGTGAAGTTATTTCGATAAAAACAAATCGATATATATATACTGTATATACCCCCCAAAATTTCAACAAATCAAAATATATTTTAGATTTTAGATTCTTCAAAGCAGCCACCCTTTGTCTTGATGACAGCTTTGGACACTCTTAGTCCAAATTCATGTCTCCAATTAAAGCACCTCAAACCCAGAAACGAGTGTTGGATCTACCCGACCAAACTGACACCAGCACTGCTTCAAAAGAAAGAACCGAAATAAAAATAAATCATGAACCAATCAAAGGACTCATATTTACAACATTGGAAAAACTAAACAAAATCTCAAAGCCGTCAAATGTTCTATCTGACCCTAAACAGAGAATATGAATTGGCTGATTATCTCTACTCTGTCAGAGATGCGAAGCAGAGACAGATCCTTACCAAGTGTAGGCTTAGTGACCACCAATTGGCAATGGAAACAGGCATACAGTGCCTTGCGATAGTATTCACCCCCCATGGCATTTTTCTTATTTTGTTGCATTACATCATGTCATTTAAATTGATTTTTATTGGGATTTCATATAATGGACATACACAAAATAGTCAATATTGGTGAAGTGAAATGAAAAAAATAACTGGCATATGTATTCACCCCCTTTTTTTATGAAGCCCCTAAATAAGATCTGGTGCATCCAATTACCTTCAGAATTCACATAATTAGTTAATTAAAGTTCACCTGTGTGCAATCTAAGTGTCACATGATCTGTCACATGGTCTCAGTATATATATACATCAGTTCTGAAAGGCCCCAGAGTCTGAAACACCACTAAGCAGGGGGCACCACCAAGCAAACGGCACTATGAAGACCAAGGAGCTCTCCAAACAGGTCAGGGACAAAGTTGTGGAGAAGTACAGATCAGGGTTGGGTTACAAAAAAATACCAGAAATGTTGAACATCCCACGGAGCACCATTAAATCCATTATACATTTTTTTTAAGAATTTGGCACCACAACAAACCTGCCAAGAGAGGGCCAACCACCAAAACTCACGGACCAGGCAAGGAGGGCATTGATCAGAGGCAACCAAGAGACCAAAGACAACCCTGAAGGAGCTGCAAAGCTCCACAGCGGAGATTGGAGTATCTGTCCATAGGACCACTTTAAGCCGTACACTCCACAGAGCTGGGCTTTACGGAAGAGTGGCCAGAAAAAAGCCTTTGCTTAAAGAAAAAAATAAGCAAAACAAGTTTGGTGTTCTCCAAAAGGCATGTGGGAAACTCCCCAAACATATGGAAGAAGGTACTCTGGACAGACGAGACTAAAATTGAGCTTTTTGGCCATCAAGGAAAACGCTATGTCTGGCGCAAACCCAACACCTCTCATCACCCTGAGAACACCATCCCCACAGTGAAGCATGGTGGTGACAGCATCATGCTGTGGGGATGTTTTTCATCGGCAGGGACTGTGAAACTAGTCAGAATTTAAGGAATGATGGGTGGCGCTAAATACAGGGAAATTCTTGAGGGGAACCTGTTTCAGTCTTCCAGAGATTTGATAGTGGGACGGAGGTTCACCTTCCAGCAGGACAATGACCCTAAGCATACTGCTAAAGCAACACAAGTGGTTTAAGGGGAAACATTTAAATGTCTTGGAATGGCCTAGTCAAAGCCCAGACCACAATCTAATTGAGAATCTGTGGTATGATTTAAAGATTGCTGTACACCAGCGGAACCCATCCAACTTGAAGGAGCTGGAGCAGTTTTGCCTTGAAGAATGGGCAAAAATCCCAGTGGCTAGATGTGGCAAGCTTATAGAGACATACCCCAAGAGACTTTCAGCTGTAATTGCTGCAAAAGGTGGCTCTACAAAGTATTGACTTTGGGGGGTGAATAGTTATGCATGCTCAAGTTTTTTTGTCTTATTTTTTGTTTGTTTCACAATTAAAAATATTTTGCATCTTCAAAGTGGTAGGCATGTTGTGTAAATCAAATGATACAAACCCCCCAAAAATCTATTTTAATTCCAGGTTGTAAGGCAACAAAATAGGAAAAATGACAAGGAGGATGAACACTTTTTCAATGCACTGTACATAAAAAGACATGGCTACCCAAAGACGAGCGTGTATGTGGTCACTGCACGACAAGGGAGGTAGAGAGAGATCCACTTTCTCCTCTACTGTGAGAAATACTTCTCACCAATAGATTAATTATTCGCAGAAATGACAAAATGTATTCAAAATGTTATCTTATTAAACCCAGGGGAAAAACCAAAATACCTCCAAATAAATATTTGCCTGCCATAGCCTGAGGGACACTAGAGAAAGAGAGAGAGAGAGAGAGAGAGAGAGACCGTGTACAACATAAAACACCAAATAATGCATGCAGAGCAGAATTAGGCCAATACCCGTTAATAGACAGACCTTGTAACAGACAGACGTTGTAACAGACAGACGTTGTAACAGACAGACGTTGTAACAGACAGGCATTGCAACAGACAAGCCTTGCAACAGACAAGCCTTGCAACAGACAAGCCTTGCAACAGACAGACCTTGCAACAGACAGACCTTGCAACAGACAGACCTTGCAACAGACATATCTTGTAACAGACATATCTTGTAACAGACAGACCTTGTAGCAGACATATCTTGTAACAGACAGACCTTGTAACAGACAGACCTTGTATCAGACTGTAACAGACAGGCCTTGCAACAGGCAGGCCTTGTATCAGACTGTAACAGACAGACGTTGCAACAGGCAGGCCTTGTATCAGACTGTAACAGACAGATGTTGCAACAGACAGGTCTTGCAACAGGCAGGCCTTGCAACAGGCAGACCTTGTAACAGACAGACGTTGTAACAGACAGACGTTGTAACAGACAGACCTTGTAACAGACTTTGTAAAAGACAGGCTTTCTCAGACTGTGGTCCTGCTAAGCCCCCAGGCATTCAGACGAATAGAAAGTACTCCATTACCCTCTGCCTTAGCCTCACGGATTACTTTAATTGCAGTTTGAAAAGAACCAAGACGTTTTTGGGGGCATAAAGTCGACCTCAAATTCTCTTTCATTGTGTGTGTGAGTGTGTGCGTGCATTCCCCATTATTTGTGTATCAAGTGGGGTGACAACATATTTCCACTCGTTGCTCTGTTCAGAATATTCAATCGTTTCTTGTTTTCCTCCTTCTCTCCATCTGTTTTGCCTTCCCATCTGAGACGGTATTTGTCTATAGCCAACATGGATCTGTGAAGGAACAGTCTAGTAAAGACTGTTGTAAGACTGGCACGAACCAGTCACAGACGCTTTGGGAACTATTTCTTCCACCTTTCATCCCTGCTACCAACTGCTCTCTTAAATAAGGCTGTTTTCCGTGACACAGACTCACCAGGTGAATCCAGGTGAAAGCTATGATCACTTATTGATGTCACCTTTTAAATCCACTTCAATCAGTGTAGAAGAAGGGGAGGAGACAGGGTAAAAAAAAATGTTTAAGCCTTGAGACAATTGAGACATGGATTGTGTATGTGTGCCATTCGGAGGGTGAGAGGGAAAGACAAAAAATGTAAGTGCCTGTGAACGAGCTATGGCAGTAGGTGCCAGACGGACTGGTTTGTGTCAAGAACTGCAACACTGCTGGGTTTTTCACACTCACACACTGTGTGTATCAAGAATGGCCCACCACCCAAAGGACAACCAGCTCCCTGTGGAACGCTGTCGACACATTGTAGAGTCCACGCCTCGACAAATTGAGGGTGTTGTGAGGGCAAAATGGTGCGCTACAACTCAATATTAGGAAGGTGTTCCTAATGTTTGGTATACTCAGTGTAGATTGTGAATGTGTGTGCTGTTGGATCAGAGAGAGAGAGAGACAGACAGAGAGATAGAGAGAAGGAGAGAGACTGGTAGAGAGAGAGAGAAAGAGAGGTACTCACCTACCTCCTACCCCGACGCAACACGCAAAAGAAGTCCAGTCCAATTATTCCCCAGAATTTTTTATAAAACTCCACTGGGAGTCCATCGACCCCCAGTACACGGCCAGGGGACATCTGGGTTACGGCCTCTGCCAGTTCATGGGACAACAGAGGAATGTCCATTTCGTCCCTCTGTGCCAGAGAGAACTTAGGGAGTTATGCAAACAAAACCGGAGTACAAAAAGGATCACACAGTTCTGTCCTATACAACTCAGTATAAAACTCCACAGTCCACTCCCGCATCTCCCCCACCACAGAGGTCACCCGTCCATCAGACAGCCGTAGACGATGCATACCCTTGGCTTCACCGCTCTGTCTTTCCAAACCAAAGAAGAAGGAGCTGGGAGTGTCCATCTCCTTGAGCATGGAGAACCTAGCTCTTACAAGTGCTCCTTTTGCTTTAACCTGGAAAAAACTGCCCAGGTCCCTACGTAATTCAGCTAAATTAGCCTAGAGGCCTACATTGCCTTGCCCCACCATCTCTACCTCCATCTCACTAATACAATGCTCGAGTTCCCTCAATACTCTCCTAACCTATGATACTGTTGACAGAAAAGCCGAATTTGGACTTTCCCCACATCCCACCATTGACTCAGAGACTCATACTCCTCCCTTTGCTGCCTCCATCTTTCCCCAAAAATCTGGAAACCTGAGAAAAAAGTAGCATCTTGTAAGAGCTTTACATTAAACTTCCAATAGGATGCCTGCTGAGGCCCTGGCGAAACAGACAGCCGAGACATGGTTATGTGGTGATCTGAAAACCCCACTGGGAGAATAGTAGCGCCCAACAGCCTATTGCTCTGATTCCTGGACATGTAAAAACAATCAAGTCAGGCTGCACTCACCCTAGTCCCAAAGACCTTCACCCATGTATACTGTCTTATGTTGGGATGTTTAGTTCTCCAAATATCCACTAGATCCAACTGATTAATGATGTCCCTTAACACTCCCACTGACACTGAATGAGGCTCCTCCCCATTTCTATCTTTCTTAAAATCCATTGTACAGTTCCAGTCCACACTGACCACCAGCTTCTCCTCAGGCGCTACTTGTGAGAGTTCCTGTCTAAGACACGCAAATAGAACCCCCTCTCCCTCCCTGTGTTAGGGGCATACACATTTATAAAGACAAAACCCCTGTTGTTAATTTCTGCTTTTACAACAAGCAGCCTACCCCTACACACCTCCTTTGAGGAGCACATTGTTACAGAAAGACCCGGTACAAAAGGGACTGCCACCCACAAAAATTTGTCCCATGGCTCAACACACTTGCCCCTTTCCACCAGAGCCCCCAATCGACTTCATTCACCACATCATTATGCATCTCTTGCAGAAACAACACCTGTGCTTTTTTTTGTTTTACATATTCACCCAACACACTCCTCTTTCCCGCATCTCTGGCACCATTTATATTAAACGAGCCAACCCAAAGAGTCTCCATAAGAAGTGGGAGAAAAGCCAGCAAAGAAAGAGACCAATAGCAAAGCTCAAAAAGCCCCAGTGCCAGAAAGAAACTATAAATGTAAACAGCATCTGAAGGTAGACCTTTACTGTTGTGACCCACTTCCTCAACCTAAACCGTTTCCTGGGTGAGAGGACACCATGCCCCTCATTTTTCATAGCATATTGTGCTGATCTTACAAACTTTCTCGGATCAGGAAAAAAAGCCTCAAAATGTACTTTTTTCCCCTTCGTCTCATTCAGGAACCTTGTCAGTTCCCTTACCGTATATTTTGACCCCTCTGCTTGACTGGCTGTCAGCTCCGGACCCAATGAGGAAAAGTCTGAAAAAAAGGCCTCCTCATCATCCTCTTCCTCAGACTCACTTTCCTCCTCCTCATCTCCATCTCCCATCCTGACCCCTGCCCTTCCTCTCTGGTCAGGGCCTTCCCCCCAGCACCAGGCATAGGTTCCTTGGTGCCTTTGACCACACCAGCCTCTCACCTCACAACTTCTTTCTTCTCCCCCTTTTTCCTTTTCCGCTTGACACCCTCCTCCTCCCCCGGTGTCTCTTACACTTCCCCACTATACTCTACTCATCCAATAGCATAACCTGACTAGACCCAACCTCATCTACACCACCATCCATAACCTGACAAGGCCCAGCCTCATCTACACCACCAACCATAGCATGACTAGGGCCAGCCTCATTGCCCCCTGCACGTTGACCTCGATTTTCCCCCCGCTTGTGCACTCACCTTGTCTACGGCCTTTATGTGGGAACGCAAAGCTCTTATGCCCCAAATCCACACACTCAAAACACCGTAGGCTATCTGTGCTGGCAAACCTTGCGTAGAGCCCCTCCCCATGTCTCACTTTAAAATGCACATTTAGCTGTTGCTCATTGTTATTCAAAAACATGAACACTTGCCTCCGGAACGAAACAACATGCTTAACGGCATCTGCCTGAAATCCTGCCGACAGTACACGAAAACCGCTAGCAAACTTACCAAAATGACTCAGCTCTTTCCAGATTTGATGATCAGGAGTGAACGGAGGCAAATTTGTGACTACCACCCTGGTCGAAGGGGTAGAAAGAGGTGAAATTGGCACCAACACACCCCTTACCAATATTCCACTAGCAAGGAGCCTACCCACCAAATGTGCTCTTTTCATGAACACAACCACAGCTTTGTTAAATTCAGTTCGTACCTGTTCACCGACCGCGAGCAGAACCTCCTCCACTTTAACTACATTCTCAGGAACACACCTGAATCCATGTTGTAACGACAGCATCTCCTTCCACCCTAACTTTGAAAAAAGAAAAGACCAAGGACATAATCCAGAAAATAAGTTAGGACAGAGTCCTCCACACCAAACAAAAAAAACAATAAAAAACTCCCAGCATGCACTGCAAGAGAAAGGGAGAGAGCATCATTCTCTACACTTCTTAGATTCACCACACTCAACCATACATGCACAGACACACACACACCCATACACACACACACACACACACACACAGACTTGCACACACACAAACACCACCCTGTCACTTAAACCTTTACAATTAATCTGACATATCGCAGCGGGCCAATCTAGGTGAGAATAAAAACTGTGATCAGTGTTGACACGTCTGATAAGGTCAACAAGATGACTTGTTGATGACTGGAGATTTATTTAAAAAAAAAATATTTTACCTTTATTTTACTAGGCAAGTCAGTTAAGAACAAATTCTTATTTTCAATGACGGCCTAGGAACAGTGGGTTAACTGCCTGTGCAGGGGCAGAACGACAGCTCTAACCACTAGGCTACCCTGCCGAGTGAGGGGTCAAGGGTCAAAGTTCACCCAGAAGTCACCCAGAAGTCACCCAGAGCTCACTGACAGAGGCTGAAGGGAGCATGGGAAAGTGGAGAGCTGATCATAGCAAGGAGAGAGATATAGATAGAGAAAGAAAGAAAGAAAGAAAGAAAGAAAGAAAGAAAGAAAGAAAGAAAGAAAGAAAGAAAGAAAGAAAGAAAGAAAGAAAGAAAGAAAGAAAGAAAGATTGAGAGGCTGAGAGAGACAGAGGGAAGGACAGAAAGATTGACAGGGGGAGAGAGAGAAAGAGGAAAATACAGAAAGACAGAAAGATTGAGAGGGGGAGAGAGACAAAGGGAGATACAGAAAGATTGATAGCCAGAGAGACAGAGGGAAAGACAGAACTACAGAAAGATTGAGAGGGGGAGAGAGACAGAGGGAGATACAGAAAGATTGATAGCCATAGAGACAGAGGGAGATACAGAAAGACAGAAAGATTGATAGCCAGAGAGACAGAGGAAAAGACTGAAAGACAGAAAGATTTATAGACAGAAAGACTTATAGACAGAGAGACAGAGGGAAAGACAGAACGATTGATAGCCAGAGAGACAGAGGAAAAGACAGAAAGATTGATAGCCAGAGAGACAGAGGAAAAGACAGAAAGACAGAAAGATTGATAGCCAGAGAGACAGAGGGAAAGACAGAAAGACTGATAGCCAGAGAGACAGAGGAAAAGACAGAAAGACTGATAGCCAGAGAGACAGAGGAAAAGACAGAAAGACAGAAAGATTGATAGCCAGAGAGACAGAGGGAAAGACAGAAAGATTAAGAGGTGGATAGAGACAGAGGGAAGGGCCAAAAGAATGTTGTCATTGTTTCATTTATTGTGTGTGTGTGTGTGTGTGTGTGTGTGTGTGTGTGTGTGTGTGTGTGTGTGTGTGTGTGTGTGTGTGTGTAGGGGCTTATCAATAAATTAAAACCAATGCAGTTCCATTAATGAAGTGCTTTGATAGTTCCACAGCACTCCGGATCTCCACCTCCATTCTCCCCCTTTCTTTCCTCTCCTGTTTCAGATAGGGCAGACTGATTCAGAGGCATATATAGGCCATACTGATTCAGAGGTACAGATAGGCCATACTGATTCAGAGGTTTAAAACTAGTTAGGGAGCAGTAGCAGTGTTCAGAGTTTTGGAGAGTCTGGCATGCCTAAAGTGAAATGCCTGGTACTCAGGCCCAGAAACTATAATATGCACATAATTAGTAGTATTTGATAGAAAACACTCTGAAGTTTCTAAAACTGTTAAAATAATGTATGTGAGTATAACAGAACTGATATGGCAGGTGAAAACCTGAGGAAAATTCAACAGAGAAAATGTGATTCTGTGAGCTGCCTCCTATTCCAATGAGTTGCTATAGGAAGTGCTTAAATCCAGCTCCCAGGTTGCAGTACCTATGGCTTCCACTAGATGTCAACCGTCTTTAGACAAGGTTTCAAGCGTTTTCCTTGAAAAATAGGGGAGTAGAAGAAGTTTATCCTAGGATAGTGAGGAAATAACTTCTGTCTGTGGCACACGGGATCGGGAGCACGCGCCTCGTCTTTTTTCTTTACTATCACCCCAAGATATTATCCGTGTGAAATATTATAGTTAATATACATAATAGTGTACCTAAGGATCGATTATAAACGTTGTTTGATTTGTTTGGACAAAGTTTATAGGTAGATTTTTTGTCTTGTATAATGGTCGAGTGGAAGGTGGATTTTCTGAACAGAACGCGCCAACCAAACAGAGCTTTATGGATATAAAGAGGGACTTTTTCCAACAAAAGGAACATTGATTGTCTTGCTTGGACACTTCGGATTACCATCAGCAGAAGATCTTCAAAGGTAAGCGATTTATTTCATCTCTTTTTATGACTTTTGTGACACCCGCGCTGGTTTTATTATTATGCTAATGGAGGAAGTACACGGGCGAATGTTATGCTTCGCCGTAAAGCCTTTTTGAAATCTGACAACGCTGTGAGATTGCCAATATTCTAAGCTTTTGAAGAGTGTGCAACACTTGTATTTTTATGAATGTTTTATATTACTACTTTTGTATTTTGAATTTGGCGCTCTACATTTTTCCGGATGTTGTCAAGGATGGGGCGCTAGCGCCCCACTGCTCCTTAATTATCCCCAAGAGGTTAAAGGAAAGGGGGATACCTAGTCAGTTGTACAACTGAATGCATTCAACTGAAATGTGTCTTCCGTGTTTAACCCAACCCCTCTGAATCTCATAATCGACCTCCACGTCTTCGGCGCCCGGGGAACAGGGGGTTAACTGCCTTAGATCGGCTATACTGATTCAGAGGTACAGATAGGCCAGACTGGTTCAGAGGTACAGAGAGGGTGGACTGATTCAGAGGTACAGAGAGGGTGGACTGATTCAGAGGTACAGACAGGGCAGACTGATTCAGAGGTACAGATAGGCCATACTGATTCAGAGATACAGATAGGGCAGACTGATTCAGAGGTACAGGTAGGGCAGACTGATTCAGTGGCACAGATAGGATTCAGAGGTAGAGATATGGCAGACTGATTCAGAGGCACAGATAGGGCAGACTGATTCAGAGGTACAGATAGGGCAGACTGATTCAGTGGCACAGATAGGATTCAGAGGTAGAGATATGGCAGACTGATTCAGAGGCACAGATAGGGCAGACTGATTCAGAGGTACAGATATGCCATACTGATTCAGAGGTATAAGGAAAGGGAAAGGGGGATACCTAGTCAGTTGTACAACTGAATGCATTCAACTGAAATGTGTGTTCCGCGTTTAACCCAACCCCTCTGAATCAGAGAGGTGCGCGGGGCTGCCTTAATCGACATCCACGTCTTTGGCGCCCGGGGAACAGTGAGTTAACTGCCTTAGATAGGGCAGACTGATTCAGAGGTACAGATAGGGCAGACTGATTCAGAGGTACAGATAGGGCAGACTAATTCAGCGGTACAGATAGGGCTGACTGATTCAGAGGTACAGATAGGGCAGACTGATTCAGAGGTACAGATAGGGCAGACTGATTCAGAGGTACAGATCATTGAGGTCACGTGTCTTCAATCTCTCCCTCTTCTCTCCTCATCCTTTTCATTACCCTTGTTTCTTTGAAATATTTTTTGACCTCTGAATATTCTTCTTTTCATCCCTTCTTCTTCTCTCTCTCTCCCCCTCTCTCAACCCAATATGACATCCTTGGACATTAGAGAACACTGGGGAGCATTACTCAGTGAGGAAGCAGAAGGTAACTGGGTGAAAATTAAACACTACTCCTCTGATTAAAAGCCTGTGTGTGGGGTGTGGTGTAGAGGGTCGTTCCTCCAGAGGTTTTGGCTGTGGTCCATGGGAAGGACAGGGGACGGGGATGGAGACAGAGGCTCAGCATCAGCACTTATGTAACTAGACAAGAAGGAGTGTATTACTTCATCATCGCTCTATCATGTTGATGGAGATAACTGCCTCTCTCTCTCTCACACACATATTAGACTCAGTTCTTTGTGACTCAATAAAGAACAATCACAGCAAGTCTAAACACAGAGACATTACAGTTCTGCAGTCTCTCTTCCATCCTCTCCTCTCCTCTCTCATACTCTCTGTCAAGTTATCTCTCTCTCTTAATCTCGCAAGACCAAACCACAAACCTCAAATGACAGAAGGAGAGTTAGACTTATCAACCTTGTCTAAACCACTCAATATCGCAGGTCAGTGAAAAACACTGATTAATAAGAACATCCTAAAAGGGCAGAAAAATCCACTTCAAAAGAAAGATCCAAAGAAACGAATGGTCTCATGCCGTGACCCCACTCTCCGAGGGTGTCTCAGGGGGAGTGAGATATGCAAAAAACACACTGTACAGGTTACACACTTGAATACAGTATGTGAAACAGGACAAATATAAGCATCCCTTGTTTGACCTTGACCTAACAGTATCCCTCTTTTAATTGAAAGAGAATTACATAAAGAGAAAGAGAAACAGAGAAACAGAAAATGACAATGTGTTGCACTTAAACCAGCCTGACATTGACCCCTCCAAGCTCTGAGGTCACACACAAACACACACACACACAAACACACATAAAGACACACACACACACGCATATACAGTGCCAGTCAAACGTTTGGACACACCTTCTCATTCAATGTTTTGTAGAATAAGACATCAAAACTGTGAAAAAACACATTTAGAATTATGTAGTAACCAAAAAAGTGTTAAACACTTATAAACAAAATATAATTTATATTTGAGATTCTTCAAAGTAGGGACCCTTTGCCTTGATGACAGCTTTGCACACTCTTGGCATTCTCTTAACCAGCTTCATGAGGTAGTCACCTGGAATGCATTTCAATTAACAGGTGTGCCTTGTTAAAGTTAATTTGTGGAATTTCAAATTGTATTGGTCCCATACACATGGTTAGCAGATGTTATTGCGAGTGTAGTGAAATGCTTATGCTTCTAGTTCCGACAGTGCAGTGTCGTGTCTTTGGCAATGCCCGGATTAAGTGATATGACATGCTATTCTATAAAATAATTTCTCTGTAATTAATATTACCTGATTAAACTAATCATGTAAATGTAATTAACTAGAAAGTCGGGGCACCACAAAATAATGTTTATAGAGCTGTTATCTTCCGAATAAACTCTTAAAGACCTAGGAATCTTTTACATCAAAAGCAGTCAATTATTAATCGTCACCTTATTTCGGTGTCATCTGAACATCATAGAATTCTTCACAAACCCTGGCTACCAAGTTGAATCAGCAATACAACATTTGGTTTAATCATTTATTTACTAAATACCTAAATAATCACACAGAATTACATATACACAGAATGGATCATACATGAAGAACATCCCTGGTGGACGGAACCGATTTGACGGCTGGTTACACAAAGAGAGGGGGTTGGGCTTGAATGAAAGCGCGGGAAGAGTGAAGAACACAGGGGAAAGCTATGCTATCGTAAATACAGAATCTTATGCATTCTAAATAACCGCCCATTTGGAAAAGGAAAATGCAAGACATATTTCCTCTGAGCTGCACCTCGATAGATTGGTCATAGATGGAAGACTGGGTTGCCCAGCAGAGATCTATTGTCCTTTGTCAATGTCTCTGGTGTTAAACTGGATACTTTGTGTGTCCTATCCTAGCCCATGTTTACAGCGGCTAGGAGGTATCACTTCTGGAGTGAATAAGAGTTCAAAGTTCATACCAAGTTGCCATACTTTTAAGCTTGTGCTATATTCTGGCTGGTATAGTCGAAATTCATCCTTCCTGCGTGTACAGCGTCACCCTCACTTTGAACACGATGCTAATTTCGTTAGGTTATTATCTTAGCCCTTGATGCACCTCTACTGACCTCGCCTTCTGGATGGTAGCGGTGTGAACAGGCAGTGGCTCGAGTGGTTGATGTCCTTGATGGAGGGGATATGATCCTTGACTAGTCTCTCAAAGCACTTCATGATGACAGAAGTGAGTGCTACGGGGCGGTAGTCATTTAGTTCAGTTATCTTTGCCTTCTTGGGTACAGGAACAATGGTAGCCATCTTGAAGCATGTGGGGACAACAGACTGGGATAGGGATAGATTGAATATGTCCGTAAACACTCCAGCCAGCTGATCTGCGCATGCTCTAAGGACGGTGCTAGGGATGCCGTCTGGGCCAGCAGCCTTGCGAGGGTTAACATGTTTAAATGTTTAATTCACGTCAGCCACGGGGGGGGGGGGTGCAGTCCTTGTTAGCGGGCCGAGATGGTGGCACTGTGTTATCCTCAAAGTGTGCAAAGAAGGTGTATAGTTTGTCTGAAAGCAAGACTTCGGTGTCCGTGACATGGCTGGGGTTTTTTTTTGTAGTCCGTTATTGTCTGTAGACCCTACCACATACATCTTGTGTCTGAGCCGTTGAATTGCAACTCCACTTTGTCTCTATACTGACATTTTTCTTGTTTGATTGAGCCATCTTGAAGAACAAGATGGACAAGATGGACTGTTTGTATTCAGCCATATTTGGCCATATCAGTCACCTTTCCATGGTTAAATGTGGTGTTTGGCGCTTTCAGTTTTGCGCGAATGCCACCATCTATCCACGGTTTATGGTTAGGGTAGGTTTTAATAGTCACAGTGGGTACAACATCTCCTATACACTTCCTTATAAACTCATATACATCGAAATTATATTCTGAGGCTTCCCGGAACATTTCCCAGTCCGCGTGATCAAAACAATCTTGAAGCGTAGATTCCGATTGGTCAGACTAGCGTTGAATAGACCTTATCACGTGTACTTCCTGTTTGAGTTTCTGCCTATAGGAAGGGAGGAGCAAAATGGAGTCATGGTCAGATTTGCTGAAAGGAGGGTGGGGAAGGGCCTTGTTTGCATAGCGAAAGTTAGAGTAACAGTGGTCCAGTGTTTTTCCAGCGCGAGTGCTGCAGTCGATATGCTGATCGAATTTAGGTATCATTATTCTCAAATTTGCTTTGTTAACGTCCCCAGCTACAATAAATGCAGCCTCAGGATATATGGTTTCCAGTTTGCATAATTTCCAGTGAATTTCCTTGAGGGCCGTCGTGGTATCGGCTTGAGGGGGGATACACATGGCTGTGACAATAACCAAAGATGATTCTCTTGGGAGATAATACAGTCAGCATTTGATTGTGAGGAATTCTAAGACAGGTGAACAAAAGGACTTGAGTTCCTGTATGTTGTTACAATTACACCATGAGTCGTTAATCATGAAACTTACACCCCCGTCCTTCTTCCCAGAGAGATGTTTATTCCTGTCGGCGCGATGCACAGAATCCAGGTGGCTGTACCGACTCCGACAGCATATCCCGAGAGAGCCATGTTTCCATGAAACAGAGTATGTTACAATCCCTGATGTCTCTCTGGAAAGCAACCCTTGCCCTGATTTCGTCGACCTTGTTATCTAGGGACTGGACATTAGCGAGTAATATATTCGGAAGCGGTGGGTGGTGTTCGCTCCTCCGAAGTCTGACCAGAAGACCGCTACGTCTCCCTCTTCTCCGGCGGCATTGTTTTGGGTCGGCCTCTGGAATCAGTTCAAATGCCTTGGGTGGTGCGGACAAGAATCCGCTTCAGGAAAGTTGTATTCCTGGTCGTAGTGCTGGTAAGTTGATGTCGCTATGATATCCAATAGTTTTTCCCGGCTGTATGTAATAACACCTAAGATTTTCTGGGCTAGCAATGTAATAAATAATACATAAAAAACAAACTACTGCAAAGTTTCCTAAGGACTAGAAGCGAGGCAGCCCTCTCTGTCGGTGCCATCGTGTTGGAGAACTGCTGCAAAGAAACCACTACTAAAGGACACCAATAAAATGGAGAGATTTACTTGGGCCAAGAAAAACGAGCAATGGGCATTAGACTGGTGGAAATCAAATTTGCGATTTTTGGTTACAACCGCCGTGTCTTTGTGAGACGCAGAGTAGGCTGTGTAAGGGCTATTTGACCAAGAACGAGAATGATGGAGTGCTGCATCAGATGACTTGGCCTCCACAATCACCCGACCTCAACCCATTTGAGATGATTTGGGATGGACCGCAGAGGGAAGGAAAAGCAGCCAACAAGTGCTCAGCATATGTGGGAACTCCTTCAAGACTGTTGGAAAAGCATTCCAGGCGAAGCTTGTTGAGAGAATGCTAAGAGTGTGCAAAGCTGTCATCAAGGCAAAGGGTGGCTGCTTTGAAGAATCTCAAATCTCAAATATATTTTGATTTGTTTAACACTTTTTTGGTTACTACATGATTCCATATGTGTTTTTTCATAGTTTTGATGTCTTCACTATTATTCTGTAATGTAGAAAATAGTCCAAATAAAGAAAAACCCTTGAATGAGTAGGTGCGTCCAAACTTTTCACTGGTACTGTAGATGAAAGAAAATAAGGGGAGAAAAACCAGACGAGTGAAAGAGACTGCTGAACATTTGAACCCAGAGTCCACAGAGGCAGAAGATATTTGTTACAAATATTTTGTGTTCTCTCTTACTCCTCCTGGAATTAAGACATTTTACACTGCAGAGACTGTAGATGAGACAATGACCCTGGTGTGTGCATGCACGAGCGTGTGTGTGTGTGTGCATTTGTGGACTGTTCACACTTAAGAAAGCTTATCCTTGAACAGTGAAGAACCTGTTAGTCATAAAGCAGGTTAATGAAACATTCCACCTTGCCATTGTCCTGGGTAGGGGTGGACAGTAGCTGTTGTTCTCTGTCCTCTCTAATGGGATTTGAAGAGAAATGTGTATTATTAATCATCAGAATGTTTTCCCGTACAGTGATATTACACTATGATTTACTGAGACATTTCCGGTTCAGATTTTTGGGTGTTTTTCCTAACTAATTTCTACAACTCTGAAGATGTGTCCCAGTTCTCAGTGTTTGTGTTCCATTTGTAGTCTCAGTGTTTGTGTTCCATTTGTAGTCTCAGTGGTTGTATTTTTTCATGTTTTCTTCTTTTTCAGGGCGTGTGTTTGCCCCCTCCGGATGTGCTCCAGTTTGATGTTCCCTTCCAGTGTGTGTGTGCGTGCGTGTGTGCGTGTGTTTGTGTGTGTAAACACCATGAAACAACTCATTAAGCGATCATACAAAAAGCATGATGTACAGCTGTACTACAACACAACAACAAAACCTGCAGTCAGCTAGTCATACCAGTGTTAGGTCACACACACACACACAGACACACACACACACACACACATACACATGTACGTGCAGATAACACAACTTTTTATTTCTTGCTCTCTCACTCCACCTCCATTCCGCTCATTCTTCAAGATACTCATCTTCCATTCTTCTCCTCAGAGGGTGACATCATAGGAGAATACTTCTGAAAGCAGGTTTCTTCCCCTCAGAGGGTGACATCATAGGAGAATACTTCTGAAAGCAGGTGTCTTCCCCTCAGAGGGTGAAATCATAGGAGAGTACTTCTGGAAGTGCACTCTCCTCAAACAATAGCGTGGTATTCTTTCACTGTAATAGCTACTGTAAATTGGACAGTGCAGTTAGATTAACAAGAATTTAAGCTTTCTGCCAATATCAGATATGTCTGTCCTTGTTACGTCTTGTTACTTACAACCTCATACTAATTGCATTAGCCAACATTAGCTCAACCGTCCTGCGGGGGACCCACCGATCCTGTAGAGGTTATTTAACCAATTAGGCATA
Organism: Hucho hucho; assembly: GCA_003317085.1. Taxonomy (NCBI): domain Eukaryota; kingdom Metazoa; phylum Chordata; class Actinopteri; order Salmoniformes; family Salmonidae; genus Hucho; species Hucho hucho. The sequence continues at coordinate 30,229 of QNTS01004405.1, forward strand.
TTTGGGCAGTCTTGATGCAAAATTTTGAACATAAATGCAACGGTTCATTTGATCAGTCTAAAACTTTGCACATACACTGCTGCCATCTAGTGGCCATCTAAATTGTGTTTGGGCTGGAATAATACATTATGGCCTTTCTCTTGCATTTCAAAGATGATGGTACAAAAGAAATACAAAGAACGCATGTTTTTTTCTTTGTATTATCTTTTACCAGATCTAATGTGTTATATTCTCCAACATTCATTTCACATTTCCACAAACTTCAAAGTGTTTCCTTTCAAATGTTATCAATAATATGCATATCCTTGCTTCAGGTCCTGAGCTACAGGCAGTTAGACATGGGTATGTCATTTTGGCGAAAATTGAAAAAAAGTGGCGGATCTCCAACTTTTTCCTGTTTACATGGACACATCTGAGTTCAGGAGACCTGATGGGACTCTGATTAATGCAGAAAATCTCTCTATATAAACGTTCTACCACAGTGACCATGTTATTTTTGGGAAGCAAATTTCGGACATATAAAGTTTGTATGTGAAAACTACTTTTAAGACCCATACATTCAGTTTTTCCGAACTCACTTTACTTGCACTAAAAAGGGAGGCTCGCTCGGTTGGTGCTGGCACATGCTCAGATCACATACACAGCTGGAATGCCAATTAAGGTGTTTACATGTCCTAATCATTTTTCATATTGTTCAGAAAACCAGGTGTTTTAAACAACGTATGCTTACTTAAATTTTGATTAAGATAAGCCGAGTAAGGTGTCTATTTGACTATTGCATAATCTGCCTACTGCCATAATCTGTTTAATATCAAATTATTACTGTGCATGTAAACATACTCGCTGATGATGCAAGGAATACACTGCACTGCCACAAACAATGACTCTGTGGAAGTGTCAACAGAACCCATGGAAGAACATTTACTCAGTGGAAGTGTCAATAGAATCCATGGAAGAACATTTACTCAGTGGAAGTGTCAATAGAACCCATGGAAGAACATTGACTCTGTGGAAGTGTCAACAGAACCCATGGAAGAACATTGACTCTGTGGAAGTGTCAACAGAACCCATGGAAGAACATTGCAAATTAATAGACTAGATTAGAATAAAATACAATATAACTAATTATCAAGGCCTTGATTCATTTAAGGTGTTTTAGTACTGGGCCAGAGAAAAAGCCTGCACACCCAGTGTAGTATCTCTGTGGGTCCAGTATTAAAGAACAGGGCTGTAATGTGTGACAGGAGGAGATGGTTAGAGAGGATCTCTCCCCCACTAGGAGCCCTCAGTGACAGCATCAGCCTGAGACACTGTTTTTAGGGGCACAGAAAGGCCACTTCTAATGACATCAGTGTCATTACGGTACCACCGTAGTTTGTGCTTAGCTCGGCAATCTCACGTCTCACCCCCCATGGAGTGTGTATGCACGTGTGTGTGTTATCTCGGCTCACACTCCTCACCCCTGACCCTGGAACACAGCCCCGCTACTGCTTATCTCTCCCAGCATGGGACAATTTACCGGCTTTGCTACACACACACACATACACAAACACACACACAGAGATACACAAACATGTTCACATACACACACACACATACACACATACACAGAGATACACACAGATGTTCACTAAAATACACACACATACACAGACACACACACAGAGATACACAAACAGGTTCACTAAAATACACACACAGACACACACAAAGAGATACACAAACATGTTCACTAAAATACACACACACAGATACACACAGAAATGTTTTCCATAATACACAGGAAATAGAAAATGGATGGTGAAAGAGTATGTTAGTGATGATGATATTGCCACCTTGGACAGAAAAGCGTGACTGTGTTTTTAAGTACTGCTCTGATAAAACCCTCCACTGTCAGAAAATGACAAATTAATCTCAGAGTTCCCGCTGCTCTCCCAATAATTACACTGGACTAATTCTATTTGCATTCTGTTGCCGGTAACCAAAGGAAAATAATAACTAATGTTCTTGGTTTGACATCCCCCGTACAGCCATGATAATTCTCCTTGGTTCTCTGGAGCAGGTAGAATGAGTGTCTTAGAGAGTTAGCACCAAACACTGCTTCAGATGTTTCGCTCAGCTTATCACAGTAAACAGTAAACACACAGGCATATACACACACACACACACACACACACACACACACACACACACACACACACACACACACACACACACACACACACACACACACACACACACACACACACACACACACACACACACACACACAGAGAGAGAGAGAAAGGTATTCAGGCATATGTGACACATCCAGCCAGGTCACCCATGATAGTCAGTATTAGACGTCCATCCATGTCTGAGGACGTCGGGAGATGACGTGGAAACTGCCTACTAGAGGCACCAGTGAGCGAAGTTACCTTCAAGTAGGTTTCACTCTTGCTAAGGAGTTATGGACGGGGATGGCAGATTACTGTCAGCATTTGCATGTGATTCTAAAGGTTGTAAGTTCACATCCAGCAATAGAAAGTTGTTTTTGATATTCTTGTTTTAACTACTTAGGGAGTGGTGGGGCCACACTCCCGACACTACCCGGTGAAATGTAGACGCCAAATTCAAAATCCAAAAGTTGAATTATTAAACATTCATCAATATACAAGTGTTGCATAGTCATCAAAAGCTCTGCTTCTTGGCAATATCACAGCATTGTCAGATTTCAAAAAGGCTTTACAGCGAAAGCACAACATTTGATTGTTTGAGGATAGCACCTCCAATATTTATCCATTAGCATAAATTCATAAACCAGCGCGGTTCACACAAAACCCATTTCACAGCGAAAACAAATCCCTTACCTTTTGAAGAACTTCTGCTGAGGGCTTCCCAAGTGTCCAACGAAGACATCCAATGGTTCTTTTGTTAGAAAGTCATTTATTGTATCCATAAATCTCAGTTTGGTTGGCGCGTTATGATCATAAAATCCAACGTCGAATCGCCCATTGAAACGTGAAGAGAACGCGTTCAAATATACCTATAAACCTTTCCTAAACAAATCAAAGACCAGTTATAATGCATCCTTAGCTATCCTTTTATGAATATTAGCGATAATATTTCACTCGGATGGTCACCTATACGTTATATAAGTAAAATAAAGTGGGGCGCGAGAAATCTTGTTGACATTTCAGCTCCCCTGACCATTTCCTGTTCCTATCCGTTCTGCTTACTCCTATCGCTCCCAGTCTTTGTATATAGACTGTTGACATCTAGTGGAAGCCATAGGTACTGCAATCTCGGAGCTGGATTGCCTTGAAGTCAATGGGGAGAGTCTCAAACAGAGCAAAGGTCACAAAAAACTGCAATTCCGGATGGATTTTCCCCTGGTTTTTGCCTGCTATATCAGTTCTGTTATACTCACAGACATTATGTTAACACTTTTAGAAACTTCAGAGTGTTTCCTATCCAATAGTACTAATTATGTGCATATCCTATTTTCTGGGCCTGAGTGGCAGGCATTTTACTTTGGGCACACCAGACTCTCCAAAACCGTCACCTCTGCTGCCGCTCCCTAAGAAGTTAACCCTACCCTGACACCTTAACCAATCGGAGTTAAAACCTAACCTTAAGATTTCAGAGGTAATGCACAAACAACTTCAAATTTAACGTTTGAGAAACATGGATGAACGTTTAATTATGATATGAGACTGTGAGAGCTGGTTGGACACCATCATGCAGACAAAGACACACTCACATACACACACACATACACACACAGTTGGAGTGCCAAGAATATCAGTGTGTTTCTCATATCTTCCCTTCAGTCAGTTCTGAAAAGGCTTCCCATTCTAATTACTTATCTCAACCTTGACCTTTCACTTTAGTTCCATTGATTCATTAAAATAGCAATTTCTTCTGCAATGAAATTGTCAGTAGTCCCCCAACACAAAGACTGAGATTTCACTGTGCCATTTTGGGTGTGTTTGTGAGAGAGTGGGTTTGCTTCAAATCAAATCAAAATAAATTGTATTTGTCACATGCTTCGTAAACAACAGGTGTAGACTGACAGTGTAGACTGACAGTGTAGACTGACAGTGTAGACCGGCAGTGTGGACCGGCAGTGTGGACCGGCAGTGTGGACCGGCAGTGTGGACCGGCAGTGTGGACCGACAGTGTGGACCGACAGTGTGGACCAACAGTGTGGACTAACAGTGTGGACTAACAGTGTAGACTAACCATGAAATGCTTACTGTTCCACCAATGCAGCACTAAGAATAAAGATTTTAAAAATATATATATTTTTCTTTTAATAAATTAAATGCATAACAATAACGAATAACAACCCTTCATGCGATGCGCACTGCAGAGAACACCAGAAGAATAATTATCACTGAATTATCACAGCAAATTATTGTAATGTTTGTTTATGTGTCAATTACAGTGAGGGGAAAAAGTATTTTATCCCCTGCTGATTCTTTGTCAGTGGGCAAACGTACAAAATCAGCAGGGGATCAAATAATTTTTTCCCTCACTGTAATCCCATAAGAGATGGGTTGCCAACTGGCGATTTGACACGAAAATAAAATGTCATTCATTGATTAATTGATGAATTCATAACGAGTAAAAATAACATGGCTTTATACAGGGAGTACCAATACCAAGTCGATGTGCAGGAGTACGAGGTAATTGAGGTAGATGCGTACATGTACTGTAGGTAGGGGTAAAGTGACTAGGCAACATGATAGATAATAAACAGTAGCAGCAGTGTATGTGGTGAAGGCGAAAGTGTGTGTGTGTGTGTGTGTGTGTGTGGTGTCAGTATGCATGTGTACGCGTGTTAAGTGTGTCTGGGCGTATGTAGTGTGTGTGTGTATGTGTGTGTTGGGGTGTCAGTGTAAGTATGTGTGAGTGTGTGGGTAGAGTCCAGGGTGTGTGCATAGAGTCATTGCAGGAGAGTTAGTACAACAAAGTGTATGTGTGTGTTGGGGTGTGTATGTGTGTGTTGGGGTGTGTATGTGTGTGTTGGGGTGTGTATATGTGTGTTGGGGTGTGCATGTGTGTGCTGAGGTGTGTATGTGTGCGTTTAGGTGTGTATGTGTGTGTTGGGGTGTGTATGTGTGTGTTGGGGTGTGTTGAGGTGTGTATGTGTGTGTTGGGGTGTCAGTGTAAGAATGTGTGAGTTTGTGGGTAGATTTCAGTATTTCAGTGCAAGAGAGTTGGTGCAAAGAAGCGGTCAATGCAGGTAGTCCGGGTAGCCATTTGATTAGCTATTTAGAAGTCTTGTTTAGCAGTCTTATGGCTTGGGGGTAGAAGCTGTTCAGGGTCCTGTTGGTTCCAGACTTGGTGCACTGGTACCGCTTGCCGTGTGGTAGCAAAGTGAACAGTCTATGGCTTGTGTGGCTGGAGTCCTTGACAATTTTTAACACCGCCTGGTATAGAGGTCCTGGATGGCAGGGAGCTCGGCCCCAGTGATGTACTGGGCCGTACTCACCACCATCTGTAGTGCCTTGTAGTCGGGTGCCTTGAAGTTGCCGTACCTAGCAGTGATGCTTCCAGTCAAGATATCCCATGTGGCTCAGTTGGTAGAGCCTGGAGCTTGCAATGTCAGGGTTGTGGGTTTGATTCCCATGGGTGTCCAGCATAATAAATGTCTGTACTCTGACTACTGAGCCACTCTAGATAAAAGCATCTGCTAAAATATGAGACGCTCTCAATGGTACAGCTTGTCCTTGAGTTAAAATGAGATGGATTTAAACAGGAAGTGCCATCAACTAAAGGGATCCACCTCTGTAGTGATGTCAGAGACAAGCTGGCAGAGGATCACTCCCAATGGTGTGTGTGTGTCGCTCATATTAGGAGGAGAGTGTGTTTGTGTGCTCTGTTTCAGAACCCAGAAGAAATGCCTCGATCAGACCGACAGCATCAAAGCCATGTAATAAATTCTGCAGTCAAACTTTTTTCATTATGTAATCCCAAATTGTTTGTGGATATGTGGGCAACAAAAGTTCATCATTCACCTTTTGCTGTCAAGCTTACGCATACCATTTGATGCATTCGTTGGAAAGAATCCAATGTATGCACCACAAAGAACACAGAACGCACCACAACTGCCTCTGCAATACAAGGAAAACGCAACATTCCATTGGAAATGAATGTACTTCTGGTGTGCCAAAAACGCAATGACGCTGTCGGTCTGATCGAGGCGTAAGGAGCTGTCTCTCTCCTCCAGCTGGGAAATACATTGTCATTCCAGTCAGGGATGGTGCTCTGTGCCTCCAGTCAGGAGTGGTGCTCTGGGCCTCCAGTCAGGGATGGTGCTCTGGGCCTCCAGTCAGGGATGGTGCTCTGTGCCACCAGTCAGGGATGGTGCTCTGTGCCTCCAGTCAGGGATGGTGCTCTGTGCCTCCAGTCAGGGGTGGTGCTCTGTGCCTCCAGTCAGGGATGGTGCTCTGGGCCTCCAGTCAGGGATGGTGCTCTGGGCCTCCAGTCAGGGATGGTGCTCTGGGCCTCCAGTCAGGGATGGTGCTCTGGGCCTCCAGTCAGGGATGGTGCTCTGGGCCTCCAGTCAGGGATGGTGCTCTGGGCCTCCAGACAGGAGTGGTGCTCTGCCACCAGTCAGGGATGGAGCTCTGTGCCAACAGTGGGAAAGAACAAGATTTAAAGTACCCCTGTCTAGAGATCTGGATCTCTGATGTACATAATCTAGTGTGTTTGTCATATAACCTCAGGGTCACTGGTTCAAGCCCTGCTCTGACCTGAATCGCTGCAATGTTACCGACAGGAGCTTTATCAAATACCAGTGGTGGAAAAAGTACCCATTTGTCATACTTGAGTAAAAGTAAAGATACCATAGAAAATGACTCAAGTAAATGTAAAAGCCACCCATTAAAATTCTACTTGAATAAAAGTCTAAAACTATTTGGGTCTAAATATACTTAAATATCAAAAGTAAATGTAATTGCTGAAATATACTTAAGTATCAAAAGTAAAAGCATAAATCTTTTAAAATTCCTTATACTAAGCAAACCAGACGGCACCATTTTCTAGTTTTTTTAATTTACAGATAGTCAGGGTTACGCTCCAACACTCAGACATAATTTACAAACAAAGCTTGTGTTTAGTGACTCCTCCAGATCAGAGACAGTAGGGATGACCAGGGATGTCCTCTTGATAAGTGTGTGAATTAGACCATTTTCCTGTCCTGCTAAGCATTCAAAATGTATAGAGTACTTTTGGGTGTCAGGGAAAATGTATGGAGTAAAAAGTACAATAATTTCTTTATGAATGTAGTGAAGTAAAAGTTAAAGTTTAAAAAAATATAAATAGTAAAGTACAGATACCACAAAAAACTACTTAACAGGTCCTTTCAATTATTTTGACTTAAGTACTTTAGACCACTGTCAAATACATGTTCTCAGTGTCATGTCAAGTAAACAGTGGAAAGAGGTGAGGTCAATGTGATGTGGATGTAGCAGAACTGGATTGCTAATGTAGTCGCTATCGCATTCTGAACGCCTGAAATCTGTAGATGTTGTTTGCTTCTTGAAAGAGTGCATTGTCTGATGCAGCCAGTAACCAGACACACTGGGACATGATCACATCCTAACAGCAGGCGCTGATTACACTCAACATGGGGAGGATGGACATAAAGACGGGAGACAAAAAAATCCTCCAAAATTCTAGTCCTTGTTTCCCCTCAACAGGAGTCCTGTGTCTGGTTATACCGCTAATACTAATGATGGAATACAAAACAGGAAAACATTTTGCGGCAACAACAAAACAGTCCTATATCCGCCAGCCTCACTGCACCACACACTGATCCTGCTCTTTGACAACTTCCTGCTGGGTCTACGCCGGCAACCCTTACCGACAACCCCCACCATCTCTCAACCCTGTTACCAAGGCAACATAGGGTGAAAGTAGGTAATACAGTTGAAGTCGGAAGTTTACATACACTTAGGTTGGAGTCATTAAAACTAGTTTTTCAACCACTCCACAAATTTCTTGTTAACAAACTATAGTTTTGGCAAGTCAGTTAGGACATCTACTTTGTGCATGACACAAGTAATTGTTCCAACAATTGTTTACAGACAGATTGTTTCACTTATAATTCATTGTATCACAATTCCAGTGGGTCAGAAGTTTACATACACTAAGATGACTGTGCCTTTAAACAGCTTGGAAAATCCCAGAAAATGATGTCCTGGCTTTAGAAGCTTCTAATAGGCTAATTGACATACTTTGAGTCAATTGGAGGTGTACCTGTGGATGTACTTCAAGGCCTACATTCAAACTCAGTGCCTCTTTGATTGACATCATGGGAAAATCAAAAGAAATCAGCCAAGACCTCAGAAAAAAAATATTAGACCTCCATAAGTCTGTTTCATCCTTGGTGCAATTTACAAACGCCTGAAGGTACCACATTCATCTGTACAAACAATAGTATGCAACTATAAACACCATGGGACCACACAGCTGTCATACCGTTCAAGAAGGAGATGCGTTCTGTCTCCTAGAGATGAATGTACTTTGATGTGAAAAGTGCAAATCAATCCCAGAACAACAGCAAAGGACCTTGTGAAGATGCTGGAGGAAACAGGTACAAAAGTATCTATATCCACAGTAAAACGAGTCCTATATCGACAAAACCTGAAAGGCCGCTCAGCAAGGAAGAAGCCACTGCTCCAAAACAATTTGCAACTGCACATGGGGTCAAATATCGTACTTTTTGGAGAAATGTCCTGTGGTCTGATGAAACAAAAATATAACTGTTTGGCCATAATGACCATCGTTATGTTTGGAGGAAAAAGGGGGAGGCTTGCAAGCCGAAGAACACCATCCCAACCGTGAAGCACGGGGGTGGCAGCATCATGTTGTGGGGGTGTTTTGCTGCAGGAGGGACTGGTGCACCTCTCAAAATAGATGGCATCATGAGGGAGGAAAATTATGTGGATATATTGAAGCAACATCTCAAGACATCAGTCAGGAAATTATTGCTTGGTCGCAAATGGGTCTTCTAAATGGACAATGACCCCAAGCATACTTCCAAAGTTGTGGCAAAATGGCTTAAGGACAACAAAGTCAAGGTATTGGAGTGGCCATCACAAAGCCCTGACCTCAATCCTATAGAAAATCTGAGGGCAGAACTGAAAAAACGTGTGAGCAAGGAGGCCTACTAACCTGACTCAGATACACCAGCTCTGTCAGGAGGAATGGGCCAACATTTTTCAAGGTGTGATTTAGACCAGAGAGAGGGAGGGAGAGATAGTCCAGTCTTTGATGGTGTGATTTAGACTAGAGAGAGAGATGGAGAGATAGTCCAGTCTTTGATGGTGTGATTTAGACCAGAGAGAGAGAGGGAGAGATAGTCCAGTCTTTGATGGTGAACGTACCTGTCTGATGTTAATGGCGGAAAGTTTTTATCAGGATCAAATGTTTGTAAAGATTGACATGAAAAGGCAGCAGCAATGTGGTTGATGTGGATCCTGCAGTATGTGCCACATCCTCCTCATCATGCTTCGCTAGCTACATCTTAGTTGTGGCAAAGTTTTTAGAAGGCCATTATACTTATGGTGCTCCCAGAAGTATACTGTAGTTAGCATTCTGATCTCACTGTGAAGCGCTCTGTGGCAAAATGTCATTGTTAAAAGCCCCACTGCCCCAGTTTGATATGAGTCAGCATGGCACTTTTAGTCTCGGGCTGTATTTATATCCAAAACATTAACCCCCCCTCACCCCCACCCCCGCTCATCACGCCCTTTCAAATTCTGTCAGAACCACAGTGAATCTATTGCTCACCCAGCTGTCCCAGATGCACTGAGGACAGAGAACATTGTTTTGAAATGAAATGTAGTCTAGCAGTGGGATTGTTCAGGGAGCCATGGCAACAGCAGGCCAACAGTAGACCACTCACAGAACAATGACAGCAGAGCTTTTACTGCATCCCACAGGTAAGTCAACTCCCTCAATTAGACAGTAATACATAGCTAATGCATCATCCGTAATCCACTGCTGTGTCAGCCTCTCTTTTGGGTCAAACTACTGTTTCATCACAGCTCTGCTGATTGGTGCGTACAGCTTCCTGCTCAATCCCCATAGGACAGATGCTCCACCACCTCATCAGTTGGTTAGTACTGCCTGTGTTTAGATGACAGAATGACTGGCTTTTGGAACAGCTCCTGTGCTCAGAATAAAAGTTCAAGAGAGAATACAATGACACTCTTTCCCCTCACTCTCTGTCTCTCTTTGTCTCCCCTCCCTCTCTCTTTCTCACCCCTCACTCTCTCTTTCTCTCCCCTCCCTCTCTCTTTCACTCCCTCTCTCCTGTGGGTCTAAAAGATGAGATGTACCTGTGTTGTAACAATATGCTGCCTCACTCCCAAAGGAGTGGAGACTATTTCAGGCTCAAAACACAAACACACCACCACCACCCATGCTCAGACCCACAGTGACACCCATGCTCAGACCCACAGTGACACCCATGCTCAGGCCCACAGTGACACCCATGCTCAGGCCCACAGTGACACCCATGCTCAGACCCACAGTGACACCCATGCTCAGACCCACAGTGACACCCATGCTCAGGCCCACAGTGACACCCATGCTCAGGCCCACCGCGTGACAGTGACTCCTAGAGGCTGTGTGTGACAGTGTCCTTCCATTTACCTGAGAGATTATTTAACTCACTGAGATGAGTTATTGTCACGATCTTGTACAGAAGTGGACCAAGGCGCAGCGTGCAGGGTTGAGTGAAACATATTTATTTTGAATGCAACTCACCAAAACAAGAAATTAACACAACAACCGTAACGCAGGTGTTGCACACACACAGGTACACACAACTACAAACATAAGTATAATATCCCACAACACAGGTGGGGGACTGAACAACCTAAATAGGATTCCCAATTAGAGACAACGACTAACAACTGCCTCTAATTGGGAACCCAAACCAACATAGAAAAACAACATAGAACCAAAACACACCCCTGATCACGTCCTGACCAAAACCACCATAGAGCAGCCAAAAGGGCTATCTATGGCCAGGACGTGACAGTTATTAAGTATGTCACACTCAATCAAACTCATAGTCTCTCTCTACTGTCTCTAGAATCTGCTTTCTATTTCGTAACAAAGCCTCCTTCAATCATGCTGCCAAACTTGCACTAGTAAAACTGACTATCCTGCCGATCCTCGACTTCGGCGATGTCATCTACAAAATAGCCTCCAGCACTCTACTCAGCAAACTGGATGCAGTCTATCACAGTGCCATCCGCTTTGTCACCAAAGCCCCATATACTACCCACCACTGCGACCTGTATGCTCTAGTCGGCTGGCCCTACTCGTCACCAGACCCACTGGCTCCAGGTCATCTACAAGTCCCTGCTAGGTAAAGCCCAGCCTTATCTCAGCTCGCTGGTAACCATAGCAGCACCCACCGTAGCACTCGCTCCAGCAGGTATATCTCACTGGTCACCCCCAAAGCCAATTCCTCCTTTGGCCGCCTTTCCTTCCAGTTCTCTGCTGCCAATGACTGTAACGAACTACAAAAATCGTTGAAACTGGAGACACTTATCTCCCTCACTAGTTTCAAGCACCAGCTGTCAGAGCAGTTCACAGATCACTGCACCTGTACATAGCCCAACCAACTACCTCATCCCCTACCATAGTCATTTATTTATCTTGCTCCTTTGCACCCCAGTATTTTTACTTTGCACATTCATCTACTGCACATTTACCATTCCAGTGTTAAATTGCTAAATTGCTGTACTGTAGTTACTTTGCCACCATGGCCTATTTATTGCCTTATGTTCCTTATCTTACCTCATTTGCACACATTGTATATAGATTTGTTTTTTTTCCTACTGTATTACTGACTGTATGTTTGTTTTACTCCATGTGTAACTCTGTGTTGTTGTATGTGTCGAACTGCTTTGCTTTATCTTGGCCAGGTGGCAGTTGTAAATGAGAACTTGTTCTCAACTTGCCTACCTGTATTATGACATCATATAGAACTACCTGGTTAAATAAAGGGAAAATAAAAAAATAAAAAATAAAAAAATCACTCGCTCCCTCTCTCTCTCTCTCTGTACACACAGTGAGTGTACAAAACATTAAGCACATGCTCTTTCCATGACATAGACTGACCAGGTGAATCCAGGTGATCCTTATTGATGTCCCTTGTTAAATCTACTTCAATCAATGTAGACGAAGGGAAGGAGACAGGTTAAAGAAGGATTTTAAATCCTTGAGGCAATTGAGACATGATTGTGTATGAGTGCCATTCAGAAGGTGAATTGTCAAGAACTGTAACACTGCTGGGTTTTTCACGCTCAACAGTTTCCGGTATTTATCAAGAATGGTCCACCACCCAAGGGACATCCAGCCAACTTGAGACAACTGTGGGAGTCCATGCCCCAACGAATTGAGGCTGTTCTGCTGTTCTGAGGGCAAGGGGGGCGCATCTCAATAATAGGAAGGCATCCTTAACGTTTGTACACTCAGTATACAGTTGTATATAGAGTTGAAGTCGGAAGTTTACATACACTTAGGTTGGAGTCATTAAAACTCGTTTTTCAACCGCTCCACAAATTTCTTGTTAACAAACTATAGTTTTGGCAAGTCAGTGAGGACATCTACTTTGTGCATGACACAAGTAATTGTTCCAACAATTGTTTACAGACAGATTATTTCACTTATAAATATCTGTATCACAATTCCAGTGGGTCAGAAGTTTACATACACTAAGTTGACTGTGCTTTAAACAGCTTGGAAAATCCCAGAAAATGATGTCTGGCTTTAGAAGCTTCTGATAATTTGAGTCAATTGGAGGTGTACCTGTGTCATGTTGTGCGGGTGCTTTGCTGCAGGAGGGACTGGTGCACTTCACAAAATATGAGGAAGGAAAATTCATGAGGAAGGAAAATTATGTGGATATATTGAAGCAACATCTCAAGACATCAGTCAGGAAGTTATTTTTTTTTTGCTTTTCTTTCAAAAACAAGGACATTTCTAAGTGACCCCAAACTTTTGAACGGTAGTGTACACCTCAAATTCAAATTCAAATTCAAGCTGCTTTATTGGCATGAAAAACATTGTGTCAATATTGCCAAAGCAACAATGTATACAGTATACATTGTAATAAAATTTGAAACAATAACAAAAAATAATATAAAATGGTAGTAAATAATAATACAATAATAATAATAATAATACCTCTCTCTCTACCTCCATCTCGCTCTTTATCTCTCTCTCTCTACCTGTCTCTCTACCTCTCTCTCTCTCTCTCTCTACATCTCTCTCTACCTCCGTCTCTACATCTGTCTCTCTCTCTCTCTGTCTATACATGTCTCTCTCTCCCACTCTCTCTACTTCTCTTTTTCCCCCTCGCTCTCTCTCATTATTTCTTGCTCCCCCCACTCATTATAATGGTCTTGTGTGTCTTGATTTCTTACACGTTCCTAAGAGATGTAACAGTGGTAGTCTGACTGATTAACTGGTTCAGATAAAACATTATAGGAATCTTCTATTTTTTGTGACACGACACACATATCTGTTATTTATTTATTTATTTTAATTAAATTGAACCATAAAGGGTTCATCATTGCCTGATGACGCTCAGTCCTTCATTGATCTTCTGCATTGGTTCCTGTGGAGCAGAGTAGGTGGGGTTTTATCCTGTTTATACTAGCTCCATCAGGGAAAGCAGACTAGAGGCTGCTTAACTTCTGTAATGAAGGACTTTGCTCAGATTGAAGCCTACTTGACCTTTCTGTTCCTAATCTAAATCTGCATTGAGCTGAGCACTTCATTGCAAATGCGAAAAACCTGTCAGAGAAAAACACATCTGAATGTGTGAATGGCTGGTAAGACCTTTGAGTGTGGGCCATCAGCAGTGACTCAAATAATAAGTCACAACCGTCAACTGACAAGAGATTCAAGTCTTCCTCCCCTAACTCTGTCAAACAGATAACAGATAGACAATCAGCTGTCCTCCCTCACTCCGTCAAACAGATAACAGACAGACAATCAGCTGTCCTCCCCTCACTCCGTCAAACAGATAACAGATAGACAATCAGCTGTCCTCCCCTCACTCCATCAAACAGATAAGACAGACAATCAGCTGTCCTCGCCTCACTCCGTCAAACAGATAACAGATAGACAATCAGCTGTCCTCCCCTCACTCCGTCAAACAGATAACAGATAGACAATCAGCTGTCCTCCCCTCACTCCGTCAAACAGATAACAGATAGACAATCAGCTGTCCTCCCCTCACTCCGTCAAACAG
>QNTS01004405.1:52149-62740 GCA_003317085.1 Hucho hucho
TGACCAAATACTTATTTTCCACCATAATTTGCAAATAAATAAATTAAAAATCCTACAACGTGATTTTCTGGATTTCTTTTTCTCATTTCGTCTGTCATAGTTGAAGTGTACCTATGATGAAAATTACAGGCCTCTCTCATCTTTTTAAGTTGGAGAACTTGCACAATTGGTGGCTGACTAAATACTTTTTTGCCCCACTGTATTCTAGGTAAGGTGAACAAAAGGACTTGAGTTTCTGAATGTTATCACAATCACACCATGAGTAGTTAATCATGAAACATACATCCCCGCCTTTCTTCTTCCTGGAGAGTTCTTTATTCCTGTCTGCACGCGTTACTGAGTACCCAGCTGGCTGTATGGACGGGGACAGTATATCCCGAGAGAGCCATGTTTGTGTGAAATATAGTATGTTACAGTCCCTGATGTCTCTCTGGAAGTAGACCCTCGCCCTGAGCTCGTCTACTTTATTATCCAGAGACTGAACATTAGCGAGAAATATACTCGGAGGCGGTGGATGGTGTGCACGCCTCCTGACTCAGACTACAAGTCCACTCTGAATACCTCTTCTCCGCCGGTGGTGTTTTGGAGCAGCCTCTGGATAGGGTACAACAGTTAAACTAAACTCATGAGGCATTTACACTGTATAGGTTATATTCTACAAGAATCAATGGGTACATATCATTAATTTAGTCAAAAAATTGATGTAGCAACTGCAGATTGCCCCTATAACTGAGACCTAGAACATACTACCTCTACTTGGCTCTGCTGTATGTTTCACAACAGAGTGAGCGTCACACTGACTCACATAAATACACACACCTCCATAAAGATAACCGATCTTCACTATGGGCATCACTCACATAAATACACACACCTCCATAAAGATAACCGATCTTCACTATGGCCATGCTAGAAACAGTGCAAGTGTCAATCTAATTGTATCCACCTTAACTCTAACTGTGATCTGAACCCAACAACACTGTGACTACACAAGCACACACACATGATTATTATTTATGAGGGAGAGGAGTTGTGTTTAGGAGGGAGACAGATAGGCCTAAAGTAGTCAATGTATGTATGGAGAACAGTGGAGGTTCAAATTTATCTTATGGGTTTGGGGTATGTAGTTGAGTTTTTTATTACAAGGCCTTGCTTCAGACATAGTGCCTCCTCAAAATGTGGCACGTTCCTGCAGTGTTGAGGATAAGTAAACTACATGTAGTTCAACTAGTAATTTAAGTATATTTTGCAGTAGCTGGTGGTAGTTGAACTGAATTCAAATCTTGGTAGTGGTTTCAGTACACAGCAAATTTGAAAGTCTTAATTTAACAACAGGCGTGTTCATTTTAACACTCGTCCACTCTCATCAGTGTTAATTTAACACTTTTTGTAGTGTTAATATTGAAACACTCTCTGAGTGTTAAGATATAACACTTCAGGTGTTGTTCAAATGACCCATGTGAGTGTTTTTCTAACACTCATCCAGTGTTTATATAGTGCCACTCAGTGTTAATTTAATACTTTTGGTAGTGTTCATATTGAAACACTTGGAGTGTTAAAATATAACACTTCAGATGTTGTTCAAATGATCCATGGGAGTGTTTATTTCAACACCCTCAGTATTAAGCAGCAACACCTTTCAGTGTTGAGGATCAACTCTAGAGAGGGCATCCAGTAGCTGAATTGACACCAGGAAGTGCTAAATATTCACACTAGGAAATAAACATTTTTTGTCTGGTTCTTTCCCACTCAAAAAACAAGCCTGCAAGTTGTAGTTGAGTTAAACAGGAGCAATAAAGGATTTGTTACAAGAGTAGTGACTCTGCTTTGTTTCATTCATTTAGGCCACAAAAAGAGGGTGCATCAGAATGAAATCAGTGCATCACAGGCACATCAGAATGAAATCAGTGCATCACAGGCACATTAGAATGAAAGAAGTGCATTACAGGCACCTCAGTACATGTACTATATGAGAAATATGAGAGTATTTGCTATTTGCTATAACAAGAGAGTTGCTATTTAACACAAGTGGAAGGCCTCGTAAGACTAGGTATGCAATTTTCCAATAATCTGACTATTACTCAATTATGTCAAAGGAACAACATAAAAGGCTTATCAAATTTCAGATCACCAACTTTGACAGCAACTTTGTCATCAACACCATCAAACACAGTGAATGCATGGTAATGTTCACTCAAATGATCAGTATGCAACTTGTCCAGCAATATACAATATTGTCAACCACACTGATCTTAGTTATTTTACAAAAGACTAACAGTCCCTCTCTGTACTCCGTGCCATCCATCTTAACCCAGCTGGTAGAGTAAATGGCTTTCTGTATAGTGACCTGAAATGACACTGTCAACTCCTCACCACCAGTAACATGACTCAGGGAAAATGCTTTCATCTGTCCAATGGTGATGGCAAGGGACTTAGTAAGGTTCTTGAAGTTGAGGGTGTTCTTAAAGACTTTGTGCTTTGCCTCAAACCTCATGCTCAACATACAGTTGAAGTCGGAAGTTTACATACACTTAGGTTGGAGTCATTAAAACTCATTTTTCAACCACTCCACAAATTTCTTGTTAACCAACTATAGTTTTGGCAAGTCGGTTAGGACATACACTTTGTGCATGACATAAGTAATTTTTCCAACAATTGCTTACAGACAGATTATTTCACTTATAATTCATTGTATCACAATTCCAGTGGGTCAGAAGTTTACATACACTAAGTTGACTGTGCCTTTAAACAGCTTGGAAAATTCCAGAAAATGATGTCATGGCTTTAGAAGCTTCTGATAGGCTAATTGACATTATTTGAGTCAATTGGAGGTGTACCTGTGGATGTATTTCAAGGTCTACCTTCAAACTCAGTGCCTCTTTGCTTGACATCATGGGAAAATCAAAAGAAATCAGCCAAGACCTCAGAAAAAAAAGTTGTAGACCTCCACAAGTCTGATTCATCCATTGGAGCAATTTCCAAATGCCTGAAGGTACCACGTTCATCTGTACAAACAATAGTACGCAAGTATAAACACCATGGGACCATGCAGCCGTCATACCACTCAGGAAGGAGACGCGTTCTGTCTCCTGGAGATGAATGTACTTTGGTTCGAAAAGTGCAAATCAATCCCAGAACAACAGCAGAGGACCTTGTGAAGATGCTGGAGGAAACAGGTACAAAAGTATATATATCCACAGTAAAACGAGTCCTATATCGACATAATCTGAAAGGCCGATCAGCAAGGAAGAAGCCACTGCTCCAAAACCGCCATAAAAAAGCCAGACTACGGTTTGCAACTGCACATGGGGACAAATATCGTACTTTTTGGAGAAATGTCCTCTAGTCTGATGAAACAAAAATAGAACTGTTTGGCCGTAATGACCATCGTTATGTTTGGAGTAAAAAGGGGGACGTTTGCAAGCCGAAGAACACCATCCCAGCCGTGAAGCACAGGCGTGGCAGCATCATGTTGTGGGGGTGCTTTGCTGCAGGAGGACTGGTGCACTTCACAACATAGATGGCATCATGAGGGAGTAAAATTATGTGGATATATTGAAGCAACACACCAAGACATCAGTCAGGAAGTTAAAGCTTGGTCGCAAATGTCTCTTCCAAATGGACAATAACCCCAAGCATACTTCCAAAGTTGTGGCAAAAGGGCTTAAGGACAACAAAGTCAAGGTATTGGAGTGGCCATCACAATGTGCTGATCTCAATCCCATAGAAAGTTTGTGTGCAGAACTGAAAAAGCGTGTGCAAGCAAGGAGGCCTACAAACCTGACTGACTCAGTTACACCAGCTCTGTCAGGAGGAATGGGCCAAAATTCACCCAACTTATTGTGGGAAGCTTGTGGAAGGCTACCCAAAACATTTGACCCAAATTAAACAATTTAAAGGCAATGCTACCAAATACTAATTGTGTGTTTGTAAACTTCTGACCCACTGGGAATGTGATGAAAGAAATAAAAGCTGAAATAAATCATTCTCTCAACTATTACTCTGACATTTCACATTCTTAAAATAAAGTGGTGATCCTAACTGACCTAAGACGGAATTTTTACTAGGATTAAATGTGAAGGAATTGTGAAAAACTGAGTTTAAATGTATTTGGCTAAGGTGTATGTAAACTTCCAACTTCAACTGTATGTAATAAAGGACTGATTTGTCTTATCCATGCTGGGTAATGTATCATAAAATTATGTTTGGTATTAAGTTTTTATGTGTGTACAACTGTTTGAAAAGTGTGTGATGTTCAATTATCAAATGCTTCAGATATACAGTCATCTGTGGGGTGGGCGGGGGACTATGTTGATTATTTGCAGCAAGATGAGCAGCAAATTCCAGTTCTCATTTCCTGGTGGAACAACATCACCCAAAATCAAGGGAACGTTTCTCACAAGACACAGAGTTTTAAGAGATTGAAGTGCTATGCTATTTCTACTGTTCTTTAGGTTGACTTTAGTTGGATGTTTTTTGCGCTCCAAGTACCCATAGTCAAACGAGTAGATTATAAAGAGAAGCGCACGTCTCAGAAAAAACAGAAAAATGACAAACATGGAAGTGCTGCAAACTGTTTAGTTTAGAATTGTTCATACACAGATGGGAGCTGTCGGTCTGATTGCAACTGATTCAAATGCATTTCAAAGTGATCTTTACCACGCAAGACAATCTTAGGGTCCTCCTCACTGTAAATCGTCTGAGCATTAGACTTTTCTATCAAACAGAACCGGCAAAAGTAATGACCACTGAAGGACTCTGTGAACCCAAGGACTGTATGCATCTCCAAATTGTCTCCAGTTACTGGCAGATAGTGCCATAAACTCTATCAATGGAAAAGGGCAAATTTACACCATCACTCTCCATTTTTTTTACATAATTAACCAAGGTCTCTAGAATGGCATCAAAGCCATATTAACCAAGGTCTCTAGAATGGCATCAAAGCCATATTAACAAAGGGATCTAGAATGGCATCAAAGCCATATTAACAAAGGGATCTAGAATGTCATCAAAGTCATATTTCTTTAGATCTTGATATTTAAATAATGACACTAAATGAATATTCATCACAGCAGAGTTAAACTTGGGTGGCAGATTCCTGAGGACAAAATAAATGGTGCCTATCTTGTGAACACCACGCTTGGATCCAAGCAGGTTGGCAGTTTCACAGTCATCATAGTGGATCTGTAAAGTATTTCTAGGTTTTGAGAACAAGGGACGAGTGTTAAAGTAACTTCCATCACAAAGGTCTTCATAAGTGTCTTCCACAGATGTATCCCTCGGTGCATTTTCCAATAACTTACAGATTTCAGAATTGCGACACGTGAACATCAATGTTACCAGTATAGGAATATATACAAAAATGTATTTCACTGGGACTTGATCATACATGCCTGTTTGTTTATTTCGCTGGCTATCATATCTCACTCCCAAAACTACTTCTACTGGCTCCACAACACTAAATCTTTGGTTGAAGTACTTTGTTCTCTTGGTTTCTGTGTTAAAACTGGCAAATTGGTTTTCAATGTTCTCAAAACTATCCTTTACAGCAGATGTAGTGGGTTTATCCATAGGCATAACTGACAGAATGTCTTGTTTAATTTGGGAGTGCAGCCCAGTAGTAAGCTCTTCTAAATCACACACTACTGTTGACACAACACTATTTGCAACACCACTAGCTTGCAACTGGCAATTATGGAGGCACACATATTTTAGCAAGACTCCATTCTTCTCAAAACAATCACTTTAAGGGTTATCATGTGGGACACCAACGTCACCACCCATTTGTGGAGCTTCTGACTGGACTGGAGAATCAGCAACATGAGGGCTCTTCTAAGCTTAATGCATCAACTACTTGACCAACATCCTTATGAATAGCATTTAAATGTTTTCTGAAACCTGAGTATGTTGAAAACTGCCATCTACAACCATCTTGAGCACAGACCGATCTAAACTTGGTGAAGGGATAGAAGCTATGCTCTATTCTCAAATTAGATATCAATGACAGGCTGTTTCTGTGTAACGCTTGACAACAAAAGAACCGTAACATACATTTATCTAGTTAGGAAGTTTTGTCCTCAACTCTATCACTCAAGGGGCCTCTCTTGTTTTGCCTACATCAATGTTGAAGAAGGTTGTCTGCACAAATGTGTAGAAGTTGACAAGAGCATCATCATACGTCAGGTTAAAGACAAACACCCCAAATCACATAAAGCAATATTGCTGAGTTTGAAACATTGCACTACCCACGAGAGAATCCACTTTCGCTGTCATTCTCTGGCAGTTTTTCTGCAGACTTCAGGAGGCAACGCAAATCGGTGGTCGTAGTCAGGGATTTTTCCAGTTTCATGACTTTATGCTTCAATACAGTGTTCCACTTTTCAAGGAGCTTAGAGGATGTTTCATCGTCGAACATCAGCAAAAAGTCCTGATTCGCCTAAAACAAAGTCCACTGGGGTGAAATACTTTCTTGAAGGGTCGACATGAGGTCTTCCTTGATACCGTCTTCAGGCGATAATTCCGATATCCTTTGTCCATGTCAGGATCATAGAAGTGTCCGGGCCACCCCCAGGTGGTAAGGGTAGGTAACAACACATCCGCCACGCTGATCCTCAACACGGGGGCCCCTCAGGGGTGCGTGCTCAGTCCCTTCCTATATTCCCTGTTCACTCATGACTGCATGGCCAGGCACGACTCCAACACCATTATTAAGTTTGCCGATGACACAACAGTGGTAGGCTTGAACACCGACAACGATGAGACAGCCTATAGGGAGGAGGTCAGCGACCTGGCCGTGTGGTGCCAGGACAACAACCTCTCCCTCAACGCGATCAAGAGAAAAGAGATGATTGTGGACTACAGGAAAAAGAGGACCGAGCACACCCCCATTCTCATCGACGGGGCTGTAGTGGAGCAGGTTGAGAGCTTCAAGTTCCTTGGTGTCCACATCACCAACAAACTAACATGGTCCAAGCACACCAAGACAGTCATGAAGAGGGCACAACAAAACCTATTCCCCCTCAGGAGACTGAAAAGATTTGGCATGGGTCAGATCCTCAAAAGGTTCTACAGCTGCACCATCGAGAGCATCCTGACTGTTTGCATCACTACCTGGTATGGCAACTGTTCGGCCTCCGACCACAAGGCACTACAGAGGGTAGTGCATACGGCCCAGTATCACTGGGGCCAAGCTTCCTGCCATCCAGGACGTCTATACCAGGTGGTGTCAGAGGAAGGCCCTAAAAATTGTCTAAGACTCCAGCCACCCTAGTCATAGACTGTTCTCTCTGCTACCGCACGGCAAGCGGTACCGGAGCGCCAAGTCTAAACAGCTTCTAACCCCAAGCCGTAAGACTCCTGAACGTCTAATCAAATGGCTACCCAGACTATTTGCATTGCCCCCCCCCCTCTTTTACGCTGCTGCTACTCTGTTATTATCTATGCATAGTCACTTTAATAACTCGACCTAAATGTACATATTACCTCAATTACTTCGACTAACCGGTGCCCCCGCACATTGACTCTGCACCGGTACCCCCTGTATATAGCCTCACTTTTGTTATTTTACTGCTGCTCTTTAATTATTTGTTACTTTTATTTCTTATTATTACTTTGTTGGTTAAGGTCTTGTAAGTAAGCATTTCACTGTAAGGTCTACACCTGTTGTATTTGGCGCAATGTGCGCCAAATGTGGGATGTGGGAAAAGGTGACCAACATGGTAGTTAAATGGTAATTATTTTTAGACTTGATTCTATGACTGTTTGATGCCTCTTTCAATCCCCAGAACAAGTGTGAAAATATTAAAGAAAGCATGCTCTGCCAGCATTGCTTTTGGGGTAAAATTAAGGAAACGAAGGAAAGAGGGTCACAATTCCAAGAGCATAACGTTCTCTCGGTCGAGTGGGAAGCTTCCTGGTCAAAAACAGGAAACCATACACACGCCAAATATGTTTAACCAAAGTTTTGTTTATGAAGGTACTGTATCTTTCTACAGTCTCATAATGATGCCAAATAACATGAATGTATAGTTTGATTGCTTTGATCCATTGTTTGTGGCCAGATTGGCTAACGAGAAGCTTGCCCATGCGTCTCTTTCATGTGGCTAACTAAAATGGCAATGATTCTCTCTCCTGGTTCTGTGGTCCAATGTGTTGGTTGTCTGGTACTCTTCTAATACGTCTTGCCCACCAGGTCTACTAGTCAGGTCATCTTGGACCATCTATTAAGACAAGAGAAAAGTGAAACAATTTAGGCTTGGTTTATGCTGTCGAATGTCCATGAAGAGCAAACACAGAAATGGGATTATCAACATCCTATATCAGTTATCATCATACCTCTTTTACTGCTGCGGAGTCCATGGCCTCATCTCCTAAGGTTGTGTTGGCCTTTTTAGACCGTCTTTCTGGAGATCTCAGGTCTAAATCACTTGATGAGAGGGATATTGTGTCTGTGCACGAATTAGGTTTAGAACAGCCTGCAGGAGAAACGTCTGAGCACAAACAATGGATCAAAGCAATCAATCTATACATTCATGTTATTTGATATCATTATGTGAGACTGTAGAAAGATACCTTCATGAAGATCTTTGATTGTGAGGAAAAAGGCCTGGATTGGCCTCAGTCAGGTTCAGCAGGACATCCTCCTCCACCTCAGTTTGGGAATCATAAAAAAAAATATTTGTGCTGCAGAGGGCAGTCCAAACCTATTTTGGACTACAAAAAAGAGAGACTAATCAGAATACAGGGAGATAAGCCACCTAGGGGGCAACATAATGGGTCTGACCCAAATCAAGCCCAATGGTTCAATTAAGAAAATACATCAGACAGTTCAAATATTCTCCTTGACTGATTAAATATCCATAAGAAAACTGCAACTTAATGAACTTCTTGCATTTTGGGTATTGGACCTTCAGTAACATGTTACACTGCACTCCTGCAAAATGCAATTACACACAATGTCATATTTAAGTTAAATTTGGTTGCAAACATTTCATGGTGTAACTGTACATATAGAAACAATCACACAAAATGCACCTTATATCCTCTCCCATTTGTTTTCCCTGCAGTGGGTCAACCATTTGTTCCAAATGCAACTTTAATGACGTAACAGGTGTCTGCCTGCCTGCGGATCTGGAGTTTGGCAAGGCAATATTCCAGTGAAATCAACCAACCAAACTAGCTATCTATCTAACGAGCTCCAAACAGCTACCACCACCACTCAAATCTATAGGAAAGAAACTGGCCAATACATTTCAAGCCGTATTGGCTTGAACACAATGTCTGATCTGTGATTAACAACAAGCACACATCATAGACATGTTAATCTAAATGACTGAGGATAACCTTCTGGCCACGTGCGCTAGGTAGCTAAAGTTAGAGCTAAGTTACAAGATGTTGAGGTTTGTGTTGTAGCAAGCTATATAGCTATCTAACAATTTTTGGCCAGACAATCATTCTTAGTTATATGCGTTTTGAAGAACAAATTAGTATATATTAGCCATGTTACCTTCCCTTCCTGGCTAGCTACATGCTGCACCAAATGATTCTCAAATTGATCACACTAGGTCACACCCCAATTAACACCATGTACGTGCTGCACCGCTAATGTTAGTTGGCCTCGTGAACTCAACACACACATGTTTGAAATCCCCTAACGGTAAAGCCTAACTCTGATCCTTTAGGATTTCAATTCATTTTCTCAAATCTAATAGTTTGCTAATTTTAGCAAACTAATGAAGTTGAGACAAAGTTCGCACTAACATTTAGCTAGATATTTAATTAATCGAGAGCTAACGTTAACTACCGAAGTTAGCTAGCTAGGAACCTTCTAAATCTAAACTTCGGAGATGTAGCTATATCTACAAACAAAGATCTCGACCATTCACTTAGCCGATATAACAAGTTTGGCCACCAGGTAACTTATTAAAAAATATGTTAAAACATGAACATATTACTTACCTTTCACTGCTGTGCAATTCCAGTTTCAAGTTAAAAAGGGAAGCTCAATCAACACTGCTCAGTGCCACGGCCCCACCTCTGTACAGTAACTCTCACCTGGGAGTTAAATTAGCACAGATGGTGTAAAAACAACTCTTAAATCAACACCTCTTAACACTAAAAATGTAACACCAAGAAAATGAACACTTGTTAACACTGGCCAATCTTCTGTGTAGTTAAATACTTTTTGTTTAATAGGCTAAATTACACATTCTGTTAACATCTGACTCCAAAGTGTTCTATTCTTCCTATTAACATCT
This sequence comes from Hucho hucho, assembly GCA_003317085.1. Taxonomy (NCBI): domain Eukaryota; kingdom Metazoa; phylum Chordata; class Actinopteri; order Salmoniformes; family Salmonidae; genus Hucho; species Hucho hucho. The sequence goes on from QNTS01004405.1 coordinate 62,406, forward strand.
GACTCCAGAGTGTTCTATTCTTGCTATTAACATCTGACTCCAGTGTTCTATTCTTGCTATTAATAACCGACTCCAGAATGTTCTATTCTTGCTATTAACATCTGACTCCAGAGTGTTCTATTCTTGCTATTAACATCTGACTCCAGAGTGTTCTATTCTTCCTATTAACATCTGACTCCAGAGTGTTCTATTCTTCCTATTAAGATCTGACACCAGAGTGCTCTATTCTTGCTATTAACATCTGACACCAGAGTGTTCTATTATTGCTATTAACATCTGACTCCTGAGTGATCTGTTCTTCCTATTAACATCTGACTCCAGAGTGTTCTATTCTT
>QNTS01004406.1:37585-40085 GCA_003317085.1 Hucho hucho
TGTCTGTGTGTGTGTGTGTGTGTGTGTGTGTGTGTGTGTGTGTGTGTGTGTGTGTGTGTGTGTGTGTGTGTGTGTGTGTGTGTGTGTGTGTGTGTGTGTGTGTGTGTGTGTGTGTGTGTGTGTGTGTGTGTGTGTGTGTCATCTTAGTAGCAGACGGTCAGGCCAGGTCATCTCTCATCTCTTAACACCTGGTGTCAAACTGACCCGCAGAACATTGTGTTGAGCAACAAACACCACACTTCACCATTCTTCTCACAGCCCCATGGCCCAGAAAGACTCTCCTTATGTAAGATAGTACGTAGGCAACACAGTACAACTCCGAAATGTCAAACATGCACGAGCAGATATACGCACGCGCACACAGCTTGTGGTCCATCCTGTACGCTTAGAAAATCCATCACATATTTGCAAGATGATTTGCTGAACATTTCCACACCTTTTGTTGCAATTGTGCTCTTCCCTTATTACATATTTTCAATTATCTGAACTGAAATGAATGAATTTAAATTTAGGCTAGTAGCCTGTTCATGTGTATCGTGTTCATATCACTGTAATGGTGACCTGGCTGTAACTAGAGACTAGAGGTTGTAACTAAAGAATCCCAGTTAGGACACCAATTAGAAAAGATCTAAGGTCAGATTTGCGTGATTACTGGAAGGTGAAGACCATAGTCTAGTGTGTCAGTAAGGGGGTTTTCACACTTGGTCCCTTTCAGACAATTTTTGTGAACTCAGTTGGGGTTCGCTTAATGTGCAGTATGAAAGCTCCAAAGGAACCCTTAACCTCTACCGGATCGGTGACCCCCCCCCCATGGGACGGTTGAGCTAACGTGCACTACTATGATTAGCATGAGGTTGTAAGTAACAAAAAAAATTCCCATGACATAGACATATCTGATATGAGCAGAAAGCTTCAATTCTTCTTAATCTGCACTGTCCAATTTACAGTAGCTATTACAGTGAAAGAATACCATGCTATTGTTTGAGGAGAGTGCACAGTTATGTACTTGAAAATGTATCAATAAACCAATTAGGCACATTTGGGCAGTCTTGATACAACATTTTGAACAGTAATGCAATGGATCATTGGATCAGTCTAAAACTTTGCACATACACATCTAGTGGCCAAAATCTAAATTGCGCCTAAACTGGAATAATACATTGTGGCCTTTCTCTTGCATTTCAGTGATGATGGGGGATAAAAACGAGAGAAAGAAAATCATGTTTTTTTCTTTGTATTATCTTTTACCAGATCAAATGTGTTATATTCTCCTACATTCATTTCACATTTCCACAAACTTTAAAGTGTTTCCTTTCAAATGGTATCAAGAATATGCATATCCTTGCTTCAGGTCCTGAGCTACAGGCAGTTAGATTTGGGTATGTCATTTTAGGCGAAAATTGAAAAAAAGGGTCCGATAAAAGAGTCCCCGAAGCGAACCAAACTGAGGCCATCTCCAGAGGTGGTCTGAGTTCAGTTCGCTTGAATTCCAAGTTCCGGTTCCCTTTTTTTAGGGCAATGTGAACACAAAGCTCCCCAGGTTCGCTTGTCACAAAAGAGACAAGATGACAATGTGCAGTTTCGCTGAAGAAATGTGTGCTGTTTTTGGATATTGATTAGCGATTGTCAAGGATGCACAGAAATTCCCCAAAATGTGTGCAGTTTTGTACCAACACGATGTTCAGATTATTTGTTTCCAATATGTGATCTATAGGCTGAGAGCTTCACACGCTGATTATTTGATTGTGGGCTTTGAACAGTGTGAGAAGACAATCGCAACATAGGGTACAAAATCAGTGCTAGCTCTTAAAGGAGGTACAATTTTCAATTACAACATTATTAAATCTGCAGTTGTTCTTCGGCTATTTATTTTGTTACCAATAATATTTACATGTTAATATTATCTTTTGATTATAATAATTATGTCTAATAACTACATGCAATCTATTAGCTTCCGATAACACAGAATGGCTTGTCATTGAGTGAATGTTGGAAAAACATTTTGGTTCCTTTCTAAACATAGGAATGTGAATGCAAAGAGGACTCAGACAACAAAATAGGTGAAGTGAACAGGCAAAAGAGTTTAGTCCTCATTCAAAGGAGAGGACAGTGTGAATACAAAGACAACTGAGTTCTCTTGCTTTTTTAAAACCCAGAGTTCACTTTAAAGAGGACTGAGATCGGGTTCTTTTAAAGAGGACTATATGTTAAAACAGCCTAAGGCAGTGTTTGTGTAGAGCCTATAGACTGGACAATAGATAAAGCTAGGCTACTGCAGACGTCAGTAACGTGTTTGTTCAATGATAAGACAACACCACCATCTGCTGGGCTGGAACCAGTACGACAGCCAGACTCCATCCATGAAAATGGTGAAAGGTTTGAAGAGTTACCTTCTATTTTATTATCTGTGCTAATTACACAGTGTGGTATTCAATGTGTCTGTGTGTTTCTTTGACTCCTCAGGTCACAGTAAGAGCGTGCGCTGGCTGTTGGGTCGTGA
>QNTS01004406.1:42585-68040 GCA_003317085.1 Hucho hucho
GTCAGTCTGTATTTTCGACAATGCATCCATCTTTATCCCTCCATCTTCTACCTCTCCATTTCTCTAGGTATCTGTCCGACCACTTCCCTTTCTCTTTTTATATTTGCCTCTTCACTCTTCCCCTACTACCTTCATCTCCTGCTGTCTCTCCATCTTTTTTCTCCCCTCCCCCTCCCCCTCTCCCCTCCCCCTCTTCTCTCCCTCTGTCCCTCCTGCCATCTTGCAGGGCAGCAGAGCTAGACTCTGCAGGCGTTTGGGGAGGCTCCAGACCTCACGGCCAGAGGGTGACACAGATTTCCGGAGGAAGGGGGATTCATCTCCAAATGACTGGAAAGGCACAAGGGGAAAGTGGAGATTCAGGAATATAAAATCCCTTTGTCCGTGAGAGTAAGCGATGCACAATAGGACATGTTTTTTATTCAGTGGGAATAGTAATAGCGTGCCGACCTGATTTTTTTGCCTGAGTTGGCAGTACTTCTGTAAGACATGCGAACAAGCGGACACACACCCACACGCACAGGCTCTCTGACTGAAGGCACACAGGAAGTGCAAGCAATGGCCCAATTATAGCGTGACACCTCACCCTGCCATTTCCATGGTTACGCCGTCCACCCGTCCCCCTGAGTGAGCGGTGGAGGAAGAAAGTCCTATCTCATCAACCATCGTCACAGCAACCTCCAACCCCCCGTCTGTGTGAGCCGTACTCTCTGCAATCACAATATTACTGTGTGTGTGAGAATGAGTGTGTCTGCATACTGCATGATCAGGAATAAAATTGGAATTGAATCAGTGTGTGAAGGAGGATGTGTGTGCATGTGGAGAGTCACGTTTTCATATATTTTGTCCGTGTAAGTTTTGGTCGTGTGTGTGTGTAAGGTAGTCATAAGGCTCTCCACTCTGTCAGGCCATCATACATGCCTCCCCCAAGACACACATACATAAAGCCCCATGGGAAATAGAGAGGGCCCCTGAAATACATACAGAGACACTCACCCCAACACACACATAGACAGGCAGTTTCCTTGTCTTTATTCAGAAGGCAGACCGTAGAGGTGTAAGAACTAGACACTAATCAGGACTTAAGTACATCTACTATTCATCATTTTATTAACCGTGACATGAAGAGAAAAACAAACATGAACATCATATTATGACCAGTCTGTCCTTCTTGGTTTGGTTTATATGGAAACGCCCAGTTCAGAAGCTTCGATGACAAAATGTTCCAAAATGGAGTATAAAAAGGAATTACATTTTCAATTAATAAACAATACTCTGTGGTTAATGAGGTGGTTCATTTTGGGCTCAACAATATGTAAATCCATTGGTATGACTTCTCTTTTCTTCATTGAGTTTTCATCTTCATGTTTTTGATTGTCGAAGATACTGTACTCTCCAAGCCAATCCAACAAGGCCACCTGAATTGACTTTGTACGTCCAGAGTGCCAATGTCCATGATCACATTCCAAATGGGCGGAGTCAATGAATTTGACTGGCAGTTCTTTGGAAGAGATAGGTGGAATCCTATTGTAGCCATGGAAACGCTGCTCCTGATGGAAACACCATCTTCTACGAAAGGAGAGGAGAAAGGTCAGAAGGCAGTGGTGCACTCAAAACACAAACACATGGATACAGACTATTACACCTCAAGACCATTGACAGTAACAAATGAACATAGTACTATTAAAGAGGTATACACTGAGTGTACAAACATTAAGAACAGCTTCCTAATATGGAGTTGCACCCCCCATTTGCCCTCAGAACAGCCTCAATTCATCATGGCATGGACTCTACAAGGTGTCGAAAGCATTCCACAGCGATGCTGGACCATGTTGACTCCAATGCTTCCCACAGTTGTGTCAAGCTGGCTGGATGTCCTTTGGGTGATGGACCATTCTTGATACACACGGGAAACTGTTGAGTGTGAAAAACTCAGTATTGTTGCGCCTGGAACCTACTACCATACTCCGTTCAAAGGCACTTACATATTTTGTCTTGCCATTCACACACACAAAACCATGTCTCAATTGTCTTATGGCTTAAAAATCCTTCTTTAATCCTTCTTTAATCTACATTGATTCAAGTTGATTTAACAGGTGAAATCAATAAGGATTCATCACCTGGATTCACCTGGTCAGTCTATGTCATGGAAATAGCAGGTGTTCTTAATGTTTTGTTCACTCAGTGAATATTTTTTGGGACAGCAGCTGTCAAACCTCAAATAAAGTCAGACTGCCCATTCTAATAGTGTGTATTTAGGTGTGTGTTTCTCCACTTCCTCTCACCTCTAACCCAGCAGCTGCCTTCTTCTTCAGCTGCTCACACTTCCTGTACTTGCAGATCTGGTGTCCGGTCTTGCGGTTGCGGCAGGCACTGCACTCTTCACAGTTCCCCATCCGTCGACATGGCACACACTCTCCGCATCGCTTCCTTTTCCTTCTCCCAGCCCCCCCCACGCCGCCAGGGGACGAGCTCTCGCCTCGCAACCCCTCCACACCCTCCCCAACGCCAGCCATTCCCATTGACCCTCCACCACCAGTCAGGAATCCCCCTCCTCCCGCTGTCAGAGCAAACAGCCCTGGGTTCAAGGAGAACCAGGAGCAGCCTAGCAGTGGCAGGAAGTCTGTCACACAACCCATGCTGTCCCCTTCAGCCCTGGACCCAACTTCCACCTCCTCCCCATCCCCCCCAGCCTCCCCGGTCCCCAGCCCGCCCAGAGGGCCCTGGTCCTTGGGTGTGGGGGTCAGTGTCAAGGCCCCAGCCCTCATCAGCAGCTCTGCAGCATGAGCCAGGTGAAGCCCACTGGGGGAGTCCCAGAGGTCTATGTTGGAGGAGGGGGCCCGGTGAGGCTTGGTCTGCCTTGGCTGGTTGGGCCTGTGCTGGGCTGCAGTGGGGTGGAGGAAGCCCCTGATATCCGTACTACTGGAGCTACTATGGTGGTGGGCTAGTCTGTTGGTGTTGTTGAGATACTCTGAGAGGGAGCAGGGATGAGAGCGCTTCAGGCTTCGTCTTAGAGGCTCACTGAGGATCCTATTGGCTCTCTGCTGTTCCGGAGAGGAAGAGCCAGACATGTCCAGGGTATCTGCCATACTGGGTGGGGGGTGGGGAGGTGGTGGGGTAATGGCAAGGTAAGAACAGTGACAACAGTCCAGCTGTCAGTTAGCCAATCACAACACACTGACAGCTGTTATATTCCCATGGTCCTCTCTGATACCTTTATACCCTGTGGAGCTGAGCAGAGGGAGATGGAGGAGAGGGGGAAGGAGACAGAGGAGACAAAGAAAGGGGAGAGAGGTGGAGAAAAGAGGTAGATGTTAGTAGAGAGGCATTGGTGGATGGTTGGTTTTATTTTCAGTGAGTGAAAGACAATGATGACATCCTAAGACATAGGCCTAAGTGTAATTAAGGGAAAAATAGCCTACTAGCCTGTTTGAGAGAGCTTGTAAAATATGTCCAAAATATAGGCTACATCTGAGGCTTATAAAACGATATGCCTTGAATAACGTGACGCTTTCTACATTTAAGTTAAGATAGACCGGGGTGTTGTTGCACCTGAGTTCCAAGGGGGACAAATCTATGCAATAATGGAATACCACAAACAAATAGCCTATTGCGCATATGCGCCAGTCAAATTTGGAGCGCGCATTTCGATTTGACTACAGTAGTTGTGATGTGAGCCATGCTTGAGAAAATACAATCTCTACCTCTAAATGCAATCGAGTTCGAATAGGAGAAGAAAATACCTTTTGTCTAGACACAGTGACAGTCCAGGGTACGCGCGTGCACGACACGGTCGCAGTGGATAAATAAAATACGCTATATTTCCTCACTAAACGATAACGTGTGTTCGGGTGATGTAATTCTTACAATTTATAACATTGCAAAAGTATGAATAGGTCATATCTCTCTTCAATGTCTTATATATGATCACAGCCTTTCGTAATTCGTGCACCTACCAATGCGATACGAGCTGACCAGAGCCCCTCTGTCCAGTGGTTGGTCCGTGGTGCCTTCCACGAATATTGGAATAAATAAAGGGAGACAGAAAAAAATCATAAGAAATTGTCAACTATTAGACACATCCAATCTTTATCTACTGTGATCAACAGAGAAAACGGAGCCGTAAACCATTTGTCCAATTCGGTGGCTGCATAGGTCCTTCGCCTTCACCGTCTCGCATTCCCACCTCCTCGTCCCCGCCACTCGCTGAGCGGAACACACAAACACACTTCATAGATTTGGGGGGTGTCACACAAAAAGCGAACTGGAGTCATGGTCGCGACACGCAGAAAATGACCACAATATGTCCGAACAGCGAATTCCTGTGTTCATTTAATTTCTGTGTCGTCATATAAACTGATACAGATAGACAGATATCGCCAAAGTGGTCATTCTTTTGGAAATAAAACCAATGACATGTTTTCTTATGCCTACAATAACTCTTGGTTGAAATAGATCACAGTTAAGAAATTTGAAAAGGCTGTTTGAGGAATCACTTTTTGGCATAATGAAATTCATCAGACTGGCAGGTGAGTGATTGTATGTTGTTTGTGTTCCTTCCAATGTCATGGTGTTGGAAGCCGGACTGTAACAAACAGGGTCGTCGCCATCAGGGGAGATGGGCCCATTTAGAGGCGCACCGCACAGCACAGTCCACTCCACCTCTTGTGAGAATCCTGTTTGGCACACATCCAGTTGTGGTGTGAGGCGGAGTGTGTGTGCGCGTAGTGTGGCCTGGGCAACAGTCAAATGGAGAGGGGCTGCGTAATCCTCACGCCTGCTAGCGGAGCGAGAGCAGCTCCCAGCGGCTAGAGAAAATATTGCATTGTATAAGTGGGTAAAATGGCATACATCGGAGCACATAAGCTGCTTTGCAGCGAGACATAAAATCAGCACCACATAATGTCGGCCTTCTAGAGCTTCAGGAAATGAATGACAGTCAACACTCAAGTCTGACCACTTTGACAACGTTTATTCACAATATACAGGACAAAATACATCACCAAGTCAGTAGAAAATGAATCTGTTGGACATTAAAAATATATATTCCTATAGGCTTTACTTTGAACAGTGGAATAGACAAGTCAGACCTGACGTAAGGCCAGGCCTTCATCTGTAACCTTGTAATAAAGGTCTGAAATACTATTATAGAACCCTTCTAGACCTAGAGGACAGGTCCTGTCTAAAAGGCCTATTTCTCTGTGCTGTTCTTAATCCATGAAGATATGCGCACGCAGGCTATTAGTGTACCACAACAAGAAATGTGTCTAGACTAAACGCCTCTCATTTTAAGATGTGAAAAGATAGGCAGGTCTATATTAGCCTACTATGGTACATTACCATGGCGATTGGAATATAAATCCTAGACATTGTTTTTAAACATAACACTCTCCAGCCCGACAGAATGCCACAACAGCCCCTCTCCACTGCCTGGCCCGTGGCCCCACATAACCTGATCTATGAAATCTGAGATCCGGGCAACGATAAGTAGCTAAATAATAGCCGGCCACACCTTGGACTATATGAATCAGCGACTGTCTGTAACGGAATTAAAGGCCAGGGGGTTTAGCGCGCCCGACGCCGTGCCAAGCGCAATCACATGACGCGCTCTTAAGGATATGAAAACATTCGGGCTGGTCAAGGATTTGCAGAACAAATACTGTGGAACACAATGGCCAAACATAAGCCTGAGCTGACTGGTGGTAAGGTTGTCCTACTTGAGGATACAACCTGGTTAAATTGATTGGTAAGTGTCCACTGTCATGGTGAGTTTATTTATGGCTCCTCTCAACAGGTTGCTTTCAGGTGTAATTGGGTGCAGTGGGCTAGTGAATGTAGTAAACAATTACAATTTCCTTATCTAGGCTACATAACTTCAGTTGTGCTTACAGTGCGTGAAGGTGTGGCTCAGTATGGCGAGTGTTTTGAATTGATCAACTGCTCACATGGGTATTCGTAACTTTCACTTATCCAGACATTAACTTGGAGAATAAAATAAGTTGCTTTACCTTTAGATATGTGGAATCCATGATTTTCGAATACTACTGGGATTGACATTTGAGCGGATGGAAGTTGAGGTAACGGTAAACCTGGGGGGTTTGCATCCTGTCCGTTGACCGGTGAGATGTTCTGATCTCGCGCACCAAGGCCAGTCAGAATAGATTTGAACAGTCTTTTCTGACAGACTGGACCAGTCCAGACTGAGCGACATCACTGGTGCGATGACCAATCAATACAATCATCAAAAATGGTTACAAGGTAACTGTAGGTTGTCAATCGGACATAAAACATCTAATTTAAGAGAAAAACAGTAGGCTACTACATAAATACAATTTGATATGAAAAACTGGGTAATCATAAAAACGATCAAACCTATTTATCACCTTCTCAATCTATGTGCAATCTATTATTTAAGATGTGATTCGATGGATTGACAGGCAGATATTTAAGGCCAGTGGTAAAGTAGCGTTTTATGGCATTTAAGTGCAATAAGGTTTTAGATTATTTACAATTTTAGTGGAAGCCTTAAAATCAGCTTCTTTCCCATTTTAACTTGACTGGGGAAACCAGAGGAAAAACCAGTAGCTGAACAACACGTTGTCTTCCATCCATCTCTCCAGCCAGTGATGTTTGAAACTCAAGTGGACGCTTGAGTCATGGTTTTTATTACACAGTTTAATCAACACACAAAGCTCAAAGAGCCTCTCAGGTAATTCAATATACAGAGTTTGTGTGAGGAGCATTTTTGTCCTCACACCCAGACCCCAAGCCAGCCCCACAGCCTGAAGATGTTGTTAGCCTCAAATTTCAACAATAGCAAAAAATGCAACCTAAGAGTTATTGGGAAATAATAAAACAAGTTAAACAAAGAAAACTTTCTTTAAATAGCTGGTCCAAAACCTCCAGTTTGTGAATGTAATGGTGGTGGTGGTCTTGGCGAAAGGGGGTTTGGGGGGGGGGGGGGGTGCAAGGAAACAATCTTGGTTTATGGCAATGGTGGGGGACAGTGGATCAATTCAAGTCCTTTCATATAATTCGAGAGAAGACCAGAAGGCCATACAGTTTTCCATTTTATAGCCTGCTATGATTTTTAAATAATTCCTTTGTAGATTTTATACAAAATACATGAGTTCCCTCAACTCAACATGTGAAAAGCTTTCCTGAAATCATGTCCATATAGCTGGGATATCAGGAGACAAAACAAGGTACAGAGTAAAAATCCTTCAATTACTGACCCCCCCCCCCCCCACAAAAAAAAATAAGATAATGAACAGTCCCCATGTCATACAGATGATAAGGAATGCTTTTAGAGTCAAGAACATTTTGGAGTGAGGGCACGGGCAGGGCCCTATGGAAACATCAGGGGGGAGAGTAGCCCAGCCTGCATCAGAGATATGACCAGGAACAAGGAGGGGGTAGGATTGCAGTTTGAGAATATGTACACCATGGCTGCCAGGTTAAGTGGGTGGAAAATTGGTCGTAAAGGGAGGGGGGAAGAGCAGGAAAGAGGGAGGTGCTCTGGTTAAGGGGAGGCGTGGCTCAAAGAAAGCACTCCAATGGAAACCAACAAGATCCGTTTTAACTTCTCTCTTTACTTTCAAAGCTCCCCTAACCTTAGTTGTACAGGCGGTTTCGCCATGATTCTACTCCAACACTACATTGCATACTTTTGTGTCCATTCCCGAGCTATTCTGTTGTACCTGGAAGCAAAGAGAAAGAGTGTGAGTTTCTGGTTCATGAATACAGTGTCCAGACTAACACACTGAACAAAAATATAAACGCAACATGTAAAGTGTTGGTCCCATGTTTCATGAGCTGAAATAAAAGATTCCAGAAATGTTTCATAAGAACAAAATAATTAACCCTAAAATGTGCACAAATTTGTTTACATCCATGTTAGTGAGCATTTCTCCTTTGATGGCAATTTGAATGCACAGAGATAACGTGACGAGATCCTGAGGCCCGTTGTCGTGCCATTCATTCCCCGCCATCACCTGATGTTTCAGCATGATAATGCACAACCCCATGTCCAAGGATCTGTACACAATTCCTGGAAGCAGAACATTTCCCAGTTCTTCCATAGCTTGCATACTCAGACATGTCACCCATTGAGCATGTTTGAGATGCTCTGGATCGCCGTGTATAACAACGTGTCCCAGTTCCCGCCAATATCCAGCAACTTCGCACACCCATTTACGAGGAATGGGACAACATTCCACAATTAACTCTATGCAAAGGAGAAGTGTCACGCTGCATGAGGCAAATAGTGGGCCCACCAGATACTGACTGGTTCTGATCCACGCCCCTACCTTTTTTTTTTTTTTTTGAAGGTATCCGTGACCAGATGCTAACTGTATACCCAGTCATGTAAAATCCATATAGTGGAGCCTAATTTATTTATTTTGACTGATTTTCTTGTAACTCAGTAAAAATCTTTGCAATTGTTGCGTTTATATTTTTGTTCAGTATGTATGTGGATAGGCAAACACATTCAACAGTTGCAGCATACAGACATATATACCCAGAGGATTATCTAAAGGATCTAACAAGATCATCCTGTTTAACCACTGACTCAAGAGCTTGTATGACACCCTATAGTACACCTTCATCTGAAGAAAGATATTTAGTTAGTTACTCACTTTTCCCTGTCCGTCTTGTAGATGCGGGCGATCTCCGGTACTAAAGGGTCATCCGGGTTTGGGTCGCACAGCAGAGAGCAGATTGACAGGAGAACTAAGGGAAGGTTCAATGTTAATGGTTCGGCTTAGGACAGAGGTAAGAAGAGCTGAACTTAAATGAGTTAGGCAGTTACTGTGACAAAACAGACAAACAGGAAGTTCAGTCAGTCACTCAGATACCCCACCAGACACAGGTTCCAAAACAAACAGCAAAGAGGACATATTCATATTTTACAGTCTTAGTGACATAAAAACAAAGCGGTTCTATTCACATCTTCCATCTACTCTGTAGTGTACGGTGTACCTTTGGAGATGGTTAGGGCGGGAGACCACTGTGATCGCAGGATGTCGAGACAGATGCTGCCGTTGCTGTTGATATTTGGGTGGTAGATTCTTGTGGTAAACGCAACCTGCACACAGAAAAACAAACAGAACGGACATGGTTGAGTTAAGTGGAAGAAAGAACAAAATGGATGACAGGTACAGAAAAGGAGTATCATGAAATGATGCAGTTACCGCCATCACAGAGAAAAGATGCAGAAACAAATGCGTGTGTGCAGGTGTGTATAAGAAACTACGATAGGTGGATGTCATCTGTCACTTCAGTGTGTGTACACACATTTCTGTCTCACCTTTGGCGGTTTGAAGGGGTAGTCTGTGGGGAAGTGAATGGTCAGGAAGAATACCCCACCCTGATAAGGACTGTCGTTCTGTTAGAGAGAGCAGAAGATTCAGCACTATTAGTGTCAAGTCAATCTTAAGAGTTAAACAGCTCTCTAGTATCATTTAATCATGGCTAGAAACACTGTACTATAGAACATTATATAAGCTAATATTTATGGTAGAGTGATTGTTGTCAGTACTTACAGGTCCCATTATCGTGGCTTGCCAGTGAAACACTGAAAAACAGAAGTGAAACCACCAGATGTATTCAGTCAGAGTAGCGAGAGTAGGAATGCTATGAAGTCAGGCTGAGGCAAAGCCCAGGATGGGGCTGGATATTAATTCTAGAAGATTTATAATACAATTCCAGCAGTATAAAAAAATGGATTGATGTAATATCATGAATGATGTCAGTGCAGTAGTTAAGCAAATGGATATTTGAATTCAAGCAAATGTTATATTGCTGACGTAATCCATCTTAAAAACTCAGGGGAGTGGCCGAATGCCATCTAAATATAAGAATGAATGCAAAGCTCTCAACTAAAAGAACTAACTAGAACATTTTAAACAAAAGGCACCATTACCACCCTGAGCTAAAATGCAGAATTTAGAAAAATTTCTTATAGATTAAGAGAACATCTGAGTTTAGGACCATTAGACAACCATTTTCTTGGAAAGACCCAGGTTGCTCTACTCTAGCCTATCTGGGATGTTAGATAAGACCAAAACAAGTTGTGGACAAGGGTGACAAAGCTAAAATTAGTCAAATTTACCTTTCAAAACAACTAGTCTAGCTGAGCACATCATAGAGGGCACAGGGCAGGGGTAGTATATACCAGGTCAGATGGTTGCCAGAGAGTTCTTGAGAGCTAGTGATTCTCAAGCAGGCAGACAAAAGAAAGTGGAATAATTTCGTTCTCTCGAGACAACACTGGTACAATAAGCCAATTCGTTTCATCACTGTGTTCCCTGATAAGATATCATTTAGCAGCAATTTGACAGATATCAGATAGCATTTGACACTTGTCTGAGTGAACCACTCAGTTTGTTAATGGCTTTGAACTTCATATCTTCTTATAAATCAACAAGCAGTCTGACAGTAATTACTATGTAATCTTAGACAATGATTTGACTACAAGAGGGACTTGAGAAGTATGTTCAGTGATGCTCTCATATATGCTTGATAGAAGGGGTTGCTGCAGTGGTCATGTTCACAAACTGGGTGTTCATTCCACACAATAAGCTAACTAAATCTCATTGTAAAAATTGCTTATTTTTTTTGTAATTTGTAAGACACAAGGAAAAATGTGCAATCCAACCAATCAATTAACATAATCTAGTATCAATGGTGTCCAGGTATGGTAAGGCAGTTACAGAGTGACATGCTGCTCCTGGCTATGACAGACATCTTACCAAACCTACCTTAATGTAACCATAGAACCATTGGTAAGTCAGCACAGACTTCCTGGTACCTGACCCAATACCAAAAGTGAAACTGATTTAAAGGGAAGGCATTTCACTGAGCCTGTAGATTCTAGAACAAACATGTGGCATCAAGGTAATCACTGAGATAAGCAGTCCAGATACTCTGTGGTTCTGGTTGGTTGGGAGATTTTACTGATAAACCACACTGCACAAGACTCACCACATTTCAGAATAATTATGGATTATCTGCACCTAGCCTACTTTTTTTATACAAATCATGTGGAGAGCAGAAAGCCTAAAATGTTGAACAGGATGTCAGAACAAAAGCGATAACTGACATGTATTGTTGGGTTGCCTGATGAGGGGCTACTTACTGTCATCTCCTACTGGTCCTGCAGAACACTGGGCTGGTGGGTCCCGTGCCAAGTCATTCAGCTCCTGAGAGACGAGAATATTTATTTTATTTATTATACCTTTATTTTACTAGTCAAGTCAGTGAAGAACAAATTCTTATTTTCAATGACGGCCTAGGAACAGTCAGTTAACTGCCTGTTCAGGGGCAGAACGACAGATTTGTACCATGTCAGCTCGGGGAATTGAACTTGCAACCTTTCGGTTACTAGTCCAACGCTCTAACCACTAGCAATACTAGTTGAATGTATTTGTCTGCAAAGGGGCAGCCAAATGTTCATTAAGTCAATCACATTCTATTAAAAATCCAAATTGGCCTGTTCAATACCATTACAATTACATTTATATCACTTAGCAGAGGCTCCAGAGCAACTTACAGAAGCAAATTAGGGTTAAACCACATATCAGATCCACATATCAACAGATTCTTCAACCTAGTTAGCTCAGGGATTCGAACCATCGACCTTTCGGTTACTGGCCCAATGCTCTTAACCACTAGGCTACCTGCCTAACAGACAAATCATGTATTCACTAGTAATGTGACGCCAGAGTTTAGAACAGATACAAAACAGGTAACAAGACTTCACCTAACAAAAGGTCAAACATTGTTAGATTTAACTGCCTGATCTCACAGTTTCATTCTAGTGAGCTTTCGTAATCGAAAATGATGTAATTATCTGACATGAGGAGAAAAAAATATATACACCTCATCTTGTTATCTGGACAGTTAGCTACCGCTACTCGGGGCCCAGTTTGACACTAATATGTCAAATTACAGCGGAGTGGAAGGCTAGAAAACGGTTTTAGTTAGTTAGGGCAAAATATTCCCAGCCATAACCTAGCAAGTTATCACCTAATTATGTATCTAGCTAAGGGATTACTGAATTTGTGGGACAAACAAATATTAAATATATTTAGCTGGCTAGTTACTAACTAGCAAGCTAACTAACGTAGCCGACTGCATTAGCCAATCCGTGCTAGCTAGCGGACTACAGAAGCCGTTAGCTGGCTAACGACTATTATGTAAACCAGTTATTTTGGATTATAAACATGTAAAATACACTGATCTCCTCTGGATAAAGATAACAAAAGGACTAGGCAAGTTAACGTCAGATAGCTAACATTAATTGGCAAGCTGGTAGTAAAAGGTGGAGGGCCCAAAATGTGGATCGAACACCGAAAGAGGCGCATTGGGTCACGCCGTCAGCCCAGCATTAGCCGTACCTCCGTGGGTAACAAGCTTTTAAACGCACTACATGTAATGCCGACATCATTCAGGTGACACATATACGAGCCAAAATTCTAATCGATCACTTATTTATTGTAACTGCGAAACATTGGGCCTTGTCGTTGACTTCCTTCTTACCTTGTGAATTCTTTTAAGAGCCATTGTATTGTGCTATCGCTGCCGTCGCCGAAAACGTGTTATACTCGATTAAAATGGCGGTTCCGGTCTCAAAAATATATCTCAAAATATATCTCAAATAATACCTTGGTCTAATACTCAAATCACCGATTGCTATCAAAATGGGCACACCGATATAATTTTCTGGCGAAACTGTAAGACACTAGGGGTAGAACCACCGTCCTTCCTCCTGCTGCTGCAGCCGCTACCAAACCACTCACTCTGTTTGTAGGAACCTTCCGCCCGCATGCGCGTCCAGCGCCGCGCGCGCCGACATCACAGCGGTGCAATTGACGTCATTTCGGCTCTCGACAAGCGACAGGATATGAGGAGTTCGCGTGAAGGATTCGAGCCAAAATGGCTTTCAAGCATATATTTTTGCACTCTTGCGAGCTCACGAGAGAGCCTAGCAAATGGTTTAAAACATCTAGCAGCAAATTAGTTGCAATAGAAAGGGTTTGGACACACCACAAATCGTTTACAAAATATATGTTCTGATTATGTATATGTGTTATTACACGACATTTATTATACGGGACAGTTAAATAATACGCGCGGAGGGATATAAGGATGTTTAGAGGTTCTTATCGCGAGAATGTAGTGCCACTGTACATAATAAATTGAGCAGTGAGAACTCTACTTCACCCTAAATACAATTTTACAGATGATAAATAGGAGGTCAAATATTCAGCATTTAGCTCTTAACTAATGCACTGTTTTGTGTCTGTTTTGACATATCGTTAATTCATTTTTCACATGAACATTATATATCTTGACCTATGTGGAAAGCAGCCTAATAATACTAATAATGAAAATAAGATAATGTGGTTAAAGAATAAAGTAATAACAGATAATGGTACTCTTATTCATGTTCATGCTTTATACTCATATGCATTATATGCCGTTATAAACTGGGTGGTTTGAGCTCTGAATGCTGATTGGCTGAAAGCCATGATATATTTAAGCAATAAAGCAGGAGGGGGTGTGGTACTGTATTTGGCCAATATACCAAGGCTAAGGGATGTTCTCTGCACGACACAACGCTGAGTGCCTGGATACAGCCCTTAGCCGTGGTATATTGGTCATATACCACAAACCCCTTAGGTGCCTTATTGTTATTATAAACTGGTTACCAACGTAATTAGAGCAGTAAAAATACATGTTTTTTTTTTACATGTGTATAAGGTCTTGTGCTTCAGTTGATGTCTCTACACCCCACTACCCTAAACCAGGTTTTAAGTTTTAAAAAAGAGGGTGTGCACTACCAGGCCGGCACTACCCCCTGTGCCATAAATGTTCAGACTTCTTGGTATAGAGGACAAGTGTAGTGTAGCCTAGGCTACTGAGAGGCTACTGCTATTTATGATGGAACATAATTGTTTATTGTAAAAAAAAAAAAACTGTTGTTATATACAAAAGCCTGTTTGCGATGACCTGTACAGGTGTGTATTCTCACACAAAAGACCACTGCAGAGGACAGGCTATGATATGTATTGTTAGGTCTATATGTCACGTTCCCTAAACCTGATACCCTTTACAGATAGATGGGTGATGCTTCCACAATAATGAATGCTCTTATCTAAGCTCTGAGGCAGATCCCACATAAGGCCAGATCCCCTATAATAAAACAAATAAATCATTATTATTGTTATGAACACACACAGACACACGCACACCAGTAATAACAGCATATCAGGGTTGGTTGGTATGCGGAAAGGGTGAAGACCCGCATTAGAACCTCCACCGGGTGGCGGTATGAGGCAGTCCCTTTATGAATGTGTGCGTGGGAGTTCCTCCTTTCGCCATTCCGGGGTGTCGCCACACCACGGAGAGTACTGAGGGAGTCCTGCGAAGAGACCGCCTAGTCCCCTCCAGGCCTCTTCACACCTCTCCACACCTTCATCCAGCCACACACGGTGCGCCGGCATGCCCCAGAAGACAGGTATCCACTCATTATTCCCCCAGAGAACCGACGCAGACCTCCCCAGCAGCCCTGTTTGAAAGATTACGGAGACACCGAGGGATGCTACTGCAGCAAAAGCACCCCGCACCGCGAAAAGTATCGACGTCTGCCCGAGGAACAGAAACATTTGGTTGGCCCTTGACCGAGGATGTCCGACAGCGGTGCGAACATGAACTCCGACGATCGGCCGGTTAAAAGTACGCACAATTATATAATGATGCTTAGGCCTATGCGTTATTGTTTTTGGGCATTGGCTTTGCATTGGCTGCAAACATGGCTGCACTAATGTCGATATGTGATTGCATGTGTGTGCGTCCCCTTGTTATTTCCCCCCAATAAAACAACAACAACAATTTAGGCTATTGGATGGTGAGTCCCTGAGGAAAATGCAACATTGTCGAGTTATTGATGCCAGTGTTTGATGATTGACAGAAACTGAAACATGTTTTAGGCTCTGAATCCCGAGAGGATGATGTGACCTGTGCACTGTATGGAAATACCCCCTTATTTTGTATTATGGGGATGTCTCTCGGCGCGCACTGAGTGGCATGGTGATGCTGCATGAGCCGCGCCTGGTGGTGGGTACATGTACTGTTCAGAGTCAGAGTCAGAATACCCGAGAGAGAGAGAGAGAGAGAGAGAGAGAGAGATTAGCGTCTCTTTCCAATGAAACATTTCTGGCAGTTTGACGATGACAGCTAAAGGAAGACTCAAAGGTAAAATTATAATTGTTTACATTGTGTGTTTTTCTTCATTTAGGGATCGAAGGGATGTATGAAGGCTATTAGATGTTGATTAAATGGGAAGGTGTTACAAGTTAATGCATGGAAACGTGGAAGTAACGATGTGAGTAGAATATGTTTTGGGACTTGCCATAGGCGACCATGAACACATTTTGTTGAGGTCCCCTACACTGGCGTTATCGGAGTGTTCATAGCCATGACATTAGCTGCTGTGAGAGCTCTATAACTTGGCCTACATTGTCGATATCTAGATCTATTTTTAGACAGCCAAATTTCACTCACATCGCCAGGCAATTGATTCGTTTGGTTGTTGTTAGGATACAACTTGCGAGGTAGAAGAGACTCGATTCGGTTCCATATGGCTTTAATATGGGAGCTCATAATGTCATCCATCCTGCATCTATGGTTGTGTTCTTATTTTTGTGAGTTTGAAAAGTAATATGGTCATATGTCGCTTTATTTACTTTTCTCAGTGCTCCCTCACGCAAAATGATGCCTAAAGAAATGATGTACATCTGCACAAATTGTGTGCTGAAGGACTCACTTCCTTCCTTCCCTATCCTATATTTATAAGCGTCCCCAGATTCTTCTTGTCTCACAGACAGCCAAATGAGACAAAATGGAGTTTCGGAATGCTTAGTTGCGTATCAGCATATTGTAGCCTATTGCCTTCATCAGGGCAGCATATAATGCTGTTATTGCATCATTGGATTATGGAATATTTAATGTGTTTATGAACAGCGGCTTTTATGCGTGGGCGGCATCAGACGAGGTGGTGGAGGTTCAGCGAGCCTTGCTACACCGTTTCCGTACAGATTGTCAAGTTTATCGGGGTCACAACAACCCTGGCAGTGTGTGCACTGTGCACAAAGTCACATGCGACCTTGCCTTTTTTCTTCAAATGGGAGATTGTCGCGGGTTTCAGGTGTAGAAGAAAAAAGGGACGTGGGCTGATAGACACTTGGGCGGGAAAGCCCGGGTTTTCCGTGTAGGGTGCGTTTGCGCGCGTGCGTTTCGCTGAGTGTACGCACATGTGCGCCGCGCGTGCACATAAATGTGCATGTTTGTGTGCATGCCTGTGTGTGTGCGTGTGTGTGTGTCTTGGAACGCAGCTGGGCTATATTGCTCAGCTGCGATAGTGAACCAAACACAGTCTGACTCTGCACACCATACACACATCATCTACCACAATGCCACGGTGAGAATATAATGTGTCAGAGAGAGACACGTTATAGCATCACAGGGAGAGACAACATTTTATATGAGAGGAGTGAGCCAAGAGAGGAGGAGAGCATGTGTGTAGGGCAGGCCTATAGTGAAATGAACACAGTATATAGGCACTAGGTATATAGTATGGATGGTACAGGTGTAGGCATATAGATGGTACAGGAGTAGGCAAATAGATGGTACAGGAGTAGGCATATGGATGGTACAGGAGCCCAGACAGTTGGTTTGTTAAATCCAGAGATCGGTGTGTGTAGGCTACTGTAGATGGATTAGGAGAGTGTGGGATAGGACAGAGGGATGAGGAAGATTTGGGAGAGAGAGAGAGAGAGAGCAGCACATTGATCTCAGCACACAGGCAGGCAAATGGTGGCACTGGATCAAGACTGAGTGTGGACAAGGTGAGGAAAGGAAAGAGAGAATGTGACAAGCACATGGAGAAGGTGAAGTAGATGAGAAGCGAGAGAGAAAGATGGAGAGATTACATGATCTAGGCTGATGGACAGACAGAATCTCACAGGACCATTGGATCTTCTGATCATGTTGTCTATATCCAATCTAATGGCTCATACTTGCAAACCATTCTCACCTGATTTTATACAATCCAGTGATCTTCAGTCCTGGGGAACCATATGATGTGCAGGATTTTATTCCAGCCAATCACTAACACAAATTATTCAACTAATCAACTATCATCAAAGCCCAAGAGAAGGCATGCCTGTTGACATTTTGAGGAGGCAGGGAAAGGACAGGAGGTTAGGACATAAGGAATTGAGGAATACATATTCAAAAAGAGCCAGATTGACCATTCCTAACCATGCATTGATAATTACTGTACTTCCTGGTGTCTTTCCTTGGCCACACTAGCGTTCTACTCAAGGCCCACTTTCTGAGCAAAGTTGCTACTAGCCCAGCAGTTTTATTTCTCTAGTGACTCATGCAATCTCTTGCAAAGGGTGCTTCAAGTTGATAGGCTATTACATTAGAGCGTTTTCAGGCTAAGCGATTGAGCTTTTCATACCTTTATGCCAGTCAGAGAACAGAAGCAGTCCTCAGAGATTGTTATTAGGTGTTTTATTAGGATACCATTACTGGTAGATTAGCAGCAACTACTCTTCCTGGGGTCCACACACAACATAAAACACAATGTAATACAGAACATTAATAGACAAGAACAGCTCCAGGACAGAACTAAATACACTTAAAGCTAGAATCCTTAGTTGCTACATTTTTGGATTTATAAATGAATGATATATATACCCATTGATTCTTGAAGAATTTAACTTGTAAATGCCTCATGAGCTTAGTTGAACTGTCATACCCCTTCAGAATATAAGCTTGTTTCACTATGAATTTAAGACTGGTTGAGACTGGTTACATTCCTCCTTACATTCCTACATTCCTCCAGGCCCATCCCTCAGCTTTTACCAAAACAAAACAAGTTTCAATTAAGGATTCTAGCTTTAATAAGAAAATGTAATTTAAAAAAGGTTCTGTAATGGAGCAAAAAAAATTCTGCAGCCTTACTTGGGTGGCAGGTAGCCTAGCGGTTTAGGGCGTTGGGCCAGTAACTGGACGGTAGCTGTTTTGATTCCCAGAGCTGACTAGGTGGAAAATCTGTCAATGTGACCTTGCACAAGGCTCTTAACCCTAATTGTTTCTGGATAAGAATGTCTGCTGTGAATGACTAAAATGATTGGATAAGACACCGTTTTGATAACCTTCTTACAGTTTTTACAATCACTTTGGCATACATTTCAGAACCTTGATGTCATTTTTCAAAACTCTGGACACAAAACTCACAACCGATGATCAAAATGCACATTTTTCAAAACTCAAACACTTTTTCCAATTGGTTGGATACAATACACATGAAGCTAAGATCATTTGTTCATTGAACTAAAATCACCTGTTCAAAATAACACAACTTAACATCAAAGTATTACCATTTCAAAATGCATTTCACACACAACATCTGAGATGACTGTCTATTCATTTCATTACAATGATCTAACTATCAATTGGTACAACTGCTTAATATGATAAGTAACTGTTGCATTGCTCTTAATGCATAGTTTTATGGAAACTGATGAGCAATATTCCATGTTTAGATCATGAAAGTTGCAGGATAACGAGCTCCATCGACACCAATTACCGTGGAACATTAACCATTTGGACTACATTATCTATGGATGTAATATTTCATCATCATTCTTTATCAGACACTGTTTCTAGGGTCCCATGTACCACTTTTCCAGACCATGTTTTCAGATTTGACATGACTGTACACTCATTACTGTACATTCAGATTTGACATTACTGTACATGTTACTGTACACCCGGCCACTTTATTAGGTACACCTATGCCCGTTCTAATGTTTGGTCGAACAACAACTAAAGCTCTCTACTCTATATACTCTATATATTGAATTGCAGGCAGCCACAACATTTTCCGTTAGAAGGGGCAGGCTATTTGCATTAACACGCAGGTGTACCTAATAAAGTGTAATTGCTTTTCCACTACTGAAAACTCGTTAGTGATGATTGATTTCACTTTGTGGTTAAGAGTGTATAGTGAAATGAGTGGTATCCACCTACAACAACATAGTGATAACATGGTGCCGGCAGGTGATCCAGGTCACAATAGAGGTCAAGCAGTGGGAGGAGGAAGACGAGGAAGACGTGGTGGTCAAAGGAATGGCAGGGGACAAGCACCCCTTCTGAGAGGTGGTCGTGGGCCTCGGGGGGAGGGAGAACGTGGTAGAGGACAAGGCCACGGACCAAGACAGCGGCAGCAACAGCAAAGAGTGTCCAAAGAAATCCGAGCAATAGTTGTAGACCATGTCGTAAATCATGGCATGACAATGACTGAGGCAGCTACAATGATTCAACCAAACCTCAGAAGATGGCCTCAATCATCAGAACTTTCCGCAATGAGAACCGGTAAGTCTTCAGCATGCACTGAACATTAGGCTACTCTCAACATTGTAGAGGGTGATGGAACTGGATGCCGATGAAAACCATCACAAATTCCTCTTTTTGGATGAGGCAGGCTTCAACCTGGCCAAGACAAGGGGGAGAGGTCAGAATTTCATTGGCCAGCGGGCAACCATCCAAGCACCTGGACAACGTGGGGTCAACATCACCATGTGTGCGGCTATATCAGAAGATGGTGTGGTGGGACGCAGACCTCGTATTGGATCATATAATGCAGCTCTCCTTGTAACCTTCCTTGATGAGCTAAATCAGGTCTGTGGAGCTGATGGCATGACCTATGTCATTGTGTTGGATAATGTCAGGTTCCACCATGCTCAAATGGTGCAAGCAAGTTTCAGGCCCATCCATAATTTACCACCCTGTACTTACCCCCATACTCTCCTTTCCTTAACCCGATTGAGGAATTTATGATAGGCCCCCAACAAGCCCCCCTTCTCCAGGCCATGGATGACGCATGCAATGACATCACAGCAGACCAGTGTCAGGCCTGGATTCGCCATGCACAAAGATTTTTCCCAAGATGTTTGGCTAATGAAAACATCCATTGTGATGTGGATGAGAACCTGTGGCCAAATCCACAAGACTGGGTTGATGGAAATATAGAAGTACAGTAATCAATCCTTTGTTTTGCTTTTTACAGTTATCCAGTTGAGGAACACTGCAGTTTACGTTTTACTGTAGTTTTCTTCTTTTTTGTAGCTTACTTTGATAAAAAAAAAACTATGTTGTGATTTTATTGTATTTCATCAATACATTTCAGATTTTGTTCAATGATTCCACTGTATCTGTAGTTTTCTCTCTACTAGTCCTTTTACAGTGATGTATTTACATGTAGTACCATAACGAAACATGTATCACATATTTTGTACTAGAATATTTAATGATTGTATGAACAACTACACAGTGAAACTATCGGTATCTTGTGTGTGGGTGATCTAAATGAATGTTCCTATGATATTTCATGATAAATGAGTTATTTGAACCAACAATTCTGCAGGTGCAAAGTTTCTTTAAAGATGTGAATGCACAATGCCATGTTTTGAACATTGGACAGCCTGTGTTACAAGTGATGACCGTTTTGAGTTTTGTGTCTAGAGTTCTGAAAAATGACCACAAGGTTCTGAAATTAGTGCCAAAGTGATTGTAAAAAACTGTAATGTATTCAGCACTGTCAGATCAGTGATCTGTAATGAGGTAGGAAGGAAGGAAATAAAGAAAGGAGGAAAGGAAAGAAGGATGGATTAATGGATTTTTTGTTAATGAATACAAGCATGCACACACACACACACACATGCACAAATGCATACACACAAACACATCCACACCGCTTCTGGCATGGCATTGAATGTTTTCTTCTGGAGTCCCATGCTGTCCTATGTGGTACCCTTGTGTGGATCTGTGGATGTGTGGGTGTGTGGATGTGTGGGTATGTGTGTGGATGTGCGTGTGGATGTGAATGTGTGTGTGGATGTGTGTGTGTGTGGATGTGTGTGTGGGTGTGTGGAACTGTGGATGTGTGGATGTGTGTGGGTGGGTGTGTGTGCGTGTGTGTGTACAGTATATTTGTGTGTGTGAGGGGGGCTTTGTGTGAGCGTACCTTTGAAGTTTTATCTCAGTCCTGTACTATGGCAGGACAGAGTATTTATAGCCCTTTAGAGAGACAGAGAGAGAGAGAGAGGGAGAGAGAGAGAGAAGGAGACAAGGAGAGAGGTAGAGGTAAAGAGAGAGAAGCGGAGAGGGGGAGAACGTGAGAAGGAGGGAGAGAGGTAGAGGTAGAGAGAGAGAAGCAGAGAGAGAGGAAGAGAAGGGGAGAAGGAGGGAGAGAGGTAGAGGGAGAGAGAGTAAGAGAGGTAGAGAGAAAGAGAGAGGTAGAGAAGGGGAGAAGGAGGGAGAGAGGTAGAGAGCGAGAGTAAGAGAGAGGGAGAGAAGGGGAGAAGGAGGGAGAGAGGTAGAGAGCGAGAGAGAGAGGGATTGTCTAATGTTAGGGGATAGACTGTTGTTTCTGTTAGTGTGTGTGTGTGTGTGTATATGTAGACAGATGGTCCTTCATGTGTGAAGCATACATTCATTGCACAACTTCAATAGACACTTTAACCCCCCCCCCCCCCCNCCATCCGCTTTCAAAGACCCATGGATCTGTGCTAGGTTGCTAACTGATCTGGGTCAGAGATGGTAAAAGGCATGAACACACATGCACACGTACCACGCACGCACACACACACACACACACACACACACACACACACACACACACACACACACACACACACACACGCATGTGCACTGTCACAACCCTCCACACTTCCCATATTCCCCCCTTCTTCTGCTCTCTTACCCTTCTCTTTCATTGCCCCATTCGTTCCTCACTCTTTCATTTATTTATGCAGAGACAGGCTGTAGGGTGAGCGGATCTCCTGAGGTGTGTCATATCATTCTCTGTGAGGTCCTGCAGAGACCAACATATTCAGACAGAAACAGGTTCCTCACACTAAGACACCACGGGAAAACGCAGCGATAGATTCACTAAGTGTTTGAACCAATGGCTAACGCAGAGCTGTCAGGTCTACCTACAGTACAGTAGATGTGTTGATAAAAGGCACATTTGTGTTTTTCAGCTGTCTGTAATGTGGGCTATTCTCCTATAAAGCTGCTCTACTGCTTTCTCAAGCTCTACATTCTCTGTTAAATCTGCCCTACTTTTTTTTATCTATCCCAATCACAGTCTCTTTCACACACCCTCACACACACTCTAATTTTCTCACTTGCACACTCACACACCCTCACACCATAGTAGTTTGGTGGTGGGACTAGGGCAGTACATGGGACAGAACCTTCTGTCACGCCCAGGCCTGAGTAGACAGGCTGGCGTGTTTAGTTTTGGTTTTTGGTGTAGGGTTTTTCTGTTCTAGGTATTGTATATCTATGTTGGGGTAATGGTTCCCAATTAGAGGCAGCTGTGTGTCGTTGTCTCTAATTGGGAACCATATATATGTTTGTAGTTTTCAGAGGGGTTTTGTGGGTTATTGTTTGAGCATAGCTTGGTGTATGTTAGTTATGGTCAGTATCAGATCGTCGTTATGTTCATGTTGTTGTTTTTGCCCAGTTACGTGGAGAAATAAAGCATGTATACTGGATACCTCGCTGCGCCTTGGTCTGTCCCTTCTGGAGATCGTGACACCTTCCTTGCATTGGTGATAGAACAGTGTGGGTTAGTTCCCTGTAGGGCTAACCCTGCCGTAGTGGAGCTGGAGCAGTGACCTGGCCTGGTTAGCCTTTAGCTCAGTGGGCTACGGGCTGTCTCTGCCGGTGTGGAATACCCTCATTGACACATGACTAGTGGGGGGCTGCAGGGCCTGGAGAGATGGTGTGTGTGTGTGTGGGGTGATGAATTAGTCTGATTTAAGATTTAATTGATGGGGAGGTCAGGAGGTAGTAGAGGACAGTTAGACGGTGATGGATAGAAGGCAGAAAGAAACAGAGAAAAAAAGATAATAGGGAAAGAGAGAGAGAGAGAGAAAGAGCGGAAGGCCTACTTGTGAACTAGGCCAATATCTGTGTTAGTACTGGTGGGGCTCCACGAGGCTCTGTAGATCCTGCAGAACAATACCTTTGTGTGTGTGTGTGCACACAAGTGTGTTTCTGTGATGTGGCGACTTTATCTGGATGTGTGAATTTCTCTCTGTATTTCTTTGTTTGTGCATGTGTGTGCATGCATGCGTGTATGTGTGTTTCTACCTCTGTGTGTGAGTCCTCACGTGCAGCTAGGCGCTCTTGCTGTATCTCTCCTGGTCAGTCATCCCCCTCTCCAGCGGTGCCCTAGGGGCCTTCATTATGTAAGGGAAACACCGCTGCAAAGCACAGGCCGATAACTCAGCCATACCCATGCTGAAATAAAGCCTGCTAGACCGTCTATAACACAGACAGTACATTCACACACATACACAGTGTACATACATGCATGCATGCACATTGCAAAATAAAAGAGGAGGGGATAGGAGAGGAGTGGAAAAGAGAAGAAAGGAGACGAGAGGAGTGGAGAAGAAAGGAGACGAGGGGAGCAGATAGAAGAAGAGGAGAGAGGAGGGGAGAGGAAAGGAGGGGAGAGGAGGGGAGGGGAGGTGAGAGGAGAAGAGAGGAGATGAGAGAAGTGGAGAGGAGAGGAGAGGAGGGAAGAGAAGAGGAGGGTGTTGTTCCTGTAGCTACCATGATGTTGTTTATTACCTCAGCCTGGTACTGTGTGAAGAGATGGTTGGAGGTAGACAGGTAGATAGAGAGGAGACGAGAGGAGACGAGTGGAAAAGAGAGTAGTGGAGAGGAGAAGAGAGGAGATGAGATTAGAGGAGAGGAGGGGAGGGGAGGGGAAAAGAGAGGAAAGGAGAGGAGATGAGAGCAGAAGAGAGGAGATAAGGGGAGACAAGGGGAGCGGAGAGCAGAAGAAAGGAGACGAGGGGAGCGGAGAGGAGAGGAGAGGAGGTGAGGTGAGAGGAGAGAAGAGGACAGGATAGGAAATGAAAATAGGATAGGAAAAGAGAGGAAACAAGAGGAGACGAGATTAGAGGAGGGGAGAGGAGAGGAGGAGAGAGGAGAGGAAGGTGTTGTTCCTGTAGCTGCTGTGATGTTGTTTATTACCTCAGCCTGGTACTGTGTGGAGAGATGGTTGGAGGTAGACAGATAGATAGAGAGGAGACGAGAGGAAAACAGAGGAGATGAGATTAGAGGAGGGGAGAGGAGAGGAGAGGAGGGTAGAAGAGAAGGAGAGGAAAATAGGGGAGAGGAGGAGAAAAGAAAAGAGGAGGGGAAAAGAGAGGAGACGAGAGCAGAAGAGAGTAGACAAGGGGGAACGAGAGGATCAGAGAGGAGAGGAGAGGATAAGAAAGGAGACGAGGGGAGCGGTGTTGTTCCTGTAGATGCTGTGATGTTGTTTATTACCTCAGCCTGGTACAGTGTGGAGAGATGGTTGGAGGTAGACAGATAGATAGAGAGGAGACGAGAAGAGTGGATAGGAAAAGAGAGGAGATGAGATTAGAGGAGAAGAGGGGAGGGGAGGAGGGAGATGAGGGGTTAGGAAAAGAGAGGAGAAGAGAGGAGATAAGAGCAGAAGAGTGGAGAGGAGAGGAGAGGAAAAGAGAGGAGAGGAGAGGAGGGGACAGGAGAGGAGAGGAGGGGTGAGCAGAAGAGAGAAGACAAGGGGAGACGAGAGGAGCGGAGAGGAGAAGAAAGGAGACGAGGGGAGCGGTGTTGTTCCTGTACTGGTACTGTGTGGAGAGATGGTTGGTGGATAGACAGATAGATCGAGAGGAGACGAGAGGAACGGAGAAGAAAAGATAGGAGATGAGATTAGAGGAGAGGAGGGGGAGGAGGGGATTGGAAAAGAGCGGAGATCAGAGGAGACAAGAGCAGAAGAGAGGAGTGGAGAGGAGAAGTGGAGATGAGATTAGAGGAGAGGAGGGGAGAGGAGAGGAGGTAAGAGAGGAGAGGAGAGGAAAAGAGAGGACAGGAAAAGAGAGGAGTGGAGGGGAGGTTAGAGGAGGGGAGATTAGAGGTGAGGAGAAAAGAGAAGAGAACAAAAAATAGAGAGGAAACGAGAGCAATAGAGAGGAGGGGAGAGGAGAGGAAAAGGGGAGAATAGGGGAGGTGAGTCGAGACGAGGGGAGAGGAGGGTGTTGTTCCTGTAGATGCTGTGATGTTGTTTATTATCTTAGCCTGGTACTGTGTGGGGAGATGGTTGGAGGTAGATAGATAGAGAGGAGACGAGAGGAGAGGAGACCAGAAGAGAGGAGACTAGAGGAGGGGAGAGGAAAAGAGAGGAGATTAGATTAGAGGAGGATGGGAGAGGAGAGGAGGGGAGAAGAGAGGAGGGGACAGGAGTGAAGAGTAGAGGAGTTGATAGGAGAGGATTGGAGAACAGGGGAGAAGAAAAGAGGGGAGAGGAGAAGAGAAGAGAAGAGA
>QNTS01004406.1:68251-81353 GCA_003317085.1 Hucho hucho
GAGAAGAGAAGAGAAGAGAGGAGAGGAGAGGAGAGGAGAGGAGGAGACGAGAGGAGAGGAGAGGAGATTAGAGGAGCATAGAGGAGGAGAGGAGCGGAGAGGAGAGGAAAGGAGGGGAGAGGCAAAGAGGGGAGATTAGAGGAGGGGAGGTGAGAAGAGGGAAGGGGAGAGGAGAGAAGAGTAGACGAGGGGATGGGATAGGATAGGAGGGGAGAGGTAAAGAGAGTAGAGGAGAAGAGAGGATACGAGAGGAGATGAGATTAGAGGAGAGGAGAGGAGAGAAGAGGAGGAGACGAGAGGAGACGAGATTAGAGGAGAGGAGAAGAGAGGAGCAGAGAGGAGAAGAAAGGAGACAAGGGGAGCGGTGTTGTTCCTGTACTGGTACTGTGTGAAGAGATGGTTGGTGGATAGGCAGGTAGATCGAGAGGAGACGAGAGGAAAGGAGAAGAAAAGAGAGGAGATGAGATTAGAGGAGAGGTGGGGGAGGAGGGGATTGGAAAAGAGTGGAGATCAGAGGAGACGAGAGCAGAAGAGAGGAGTGGAGAAGAGGAGATGAGATTAGAGGAGAGGAGGGGAGAGGAGAGGAGGTAAGAGAGGAGAAGAGAGGAGAGGAAAAGATAGGAGTGGAGGGGAGGTTAGAGGAGGGGAGATTAGAGGAGAGGAGAAAAGAGAACAAAAAATAGAGAGGAGGGGAGAGGAGAGGAAAAGAGGGGAGAATAGGGGAGGTGAGACGAGACGAGGGGAGAGGAGGGGAGACGAGACGAGGGGAGAGGAGGGTGTTGTTCCTGTAGATGCTGTGATGTTGTTTATTACCTCAGCCTGGCACTGTGTGGAGAGATGGTTGGAGGTAGACAGATAGATAGAGAGGAGACGAGAGGAGAAGAGAGCAGAAGAGAGGAGACTAGAGGAGGGGAGAGGAAAAGAGAGGAGATTAGATTAGAGGAGGATGGGAGAGGAGAGGAGGGGAGAAGAGAGGAGGGGAGAGGAGAGGAGTGAAGAGTAGAGGAGTTGATAGGAGAGGATTGGAGAACAGGGGAGAAGAAAAGAGAGGAGAGGAGAGGAGAGGAGAGGAGAGGAGAGGAGAGGAGAGGAGAAGGGAGGAGAGGATTCTCAGGAAAACAGGAAAACAGCATTCTTAACAGTGCACCTGATAGCGGTTCCATATGTTAAACATTAAGAAAGAGAGGATGCAACAACTAGTATGGGTTGCTAATATGACTAGGATTTTGCCTTTGGCTTCTCGACAGTGAAACAAAGTTGATATTTGTATTTATTATGGATCCCCAATACTCTTCCTGGGGTCCAGCAAAATTAAGGCAGTTATATCATTTATTTACTTTGCAATACATTCACAACAGATCTCACAACACACTAAGTGTGTGCCCTCAGGCCCCTATTTTACTACCACATACTGTATCTACAACACAAAATCCATGTGTACGTGTGTGTTTACATGTGTCTGTGCCTATGTTTGTGTTGCTTCACAGTCCCCGCTGTTCCATAAGGTGTATTTTTATCTGTTTTTTAAATCAAATTTGACTGCTTGCATGAGTTACTTGATGTGGAATAGAGTTCCATGTAGTCATGGCTCTATGTAGTACTGTTATCCCCCCATTGTCTGGTCTGGACTTGGGGGGCTGTGAAGAGACCTCAAGTGGCATGTGTTGTGGTTATGCATGGGTTTCCGGGCTGTGTGCCAGTACGTCAAACAGAAAGCTCGGTGCATTCAACATGTCAATACCTCTCACAAATACAAGTAGCGATGAAGTCAATCTCTCCTTCACTTTGAGCCAGGAGAGATTGACATCCATATTATTCATGTTTGCTTTCTGTGTACATCCAAGGGCCAGCCGTGCTGCCCTGTTCTGAGCCAATTGTAGTTTTCCTAAGTCCCTCTTTGTGCCACCTGACCACACGGTTGAACAGTAGTCCAGGTGCTACAAAACAAGGGCCTGTAGGAGGAGTGAGCGCTGTTAAGAATGCAGAGCAGCTCTTTATTATGGACAGACTTCTCCCCACTTTAGTTACTGATGTATCAATATGTTTTGACCATGACAGTTTACAATCCAGGGTTATCCAAGCAGTTTAGTCACTTCAACTTGCTCAATATCCACATTATTCATTACAAGATTTAGTTGAGGTTTTAGTGAATGATTTGTCCCAAATACATTGCTTTTAGTTTTGGAAATATTTAGGACTAACTTCTTCCTTGCAACCCATTCTGAAACTAACTGCAGCTCTTTGTTAAATGTTGCAGTCATTTCAGTCGCTGTAGTAGCTGACGTGAAAAGTGTTGAGTCATCCACATACAAAGCCAGTGGCATGTCATTAGTAAAGATTGAAAAAAGTTTGGTTTTCCAGTCATTTTCTTAATGTGTGCATGCTTATTAGTAACTGGGATAAGCAATTTCATAAATGTGCCAAGTGCAGCGTCTGGTTGCTCCTCATTACACTTAAACAAATAAAGGTGAGCCGCACACTAGGAGCTCAGATGCAAAAATATTTATGTCCAACGTTTCCACAGACAAGCTGTCTTAATCAGGGTATTATGACAAACACTGCGGGATGACTCATTTATTTAGTGTCAAAAGACACACACAGGTGTCTGTAATCATGGCCGGGTGTGGCCTGATATCATTGGTTAATTCTCATGTATTATAATGGCATACAAAAAACATAAATGGATAGCGTACGATCATAGATACTGTTAGGCTACATGAGCCTACAAACATTTACAATAGCAAAATCACAATAATCACAAGAATGGCTTCAAATCAATGTCTACGTTGAGACCGAAGGTAGCAAGGGTCTTTAAATTAAAGATCCAGGCAGCCTCTCGTTTTAATGCTCCTCATTACACACCACGGACCAACAAATATTCTTTACATAAACAACATAGGAATCTCTACAAAACGTATTGTATGACCTCTTATACACTATAATAGGCCAGCCTTTGGAACTTGGTTTTTCCTAGATATGGCTACTATATTGTGATCACTACATCCGATGGATCTGGATACTGCTTTAGAGCACATTTCTGCAGCATTAGTAAAGAAGTGATCAATACACGTTGATGATTTAAGTCCTGTGCTGTTGGTAACTACCCTGGTAGGTTGACTGATAACCTGAACCAGATTGCAGGCACTAGTTACAGTTTGAAGCTTTCTCTTAAGTGGGCAGCCTGATGAAAGCCAGTCGATATTTAAATCACCCAGAAAATATACTTTTCTGTTGATATCACATACATTATCAAGCATTTCACACATGTTATCTAGATACTGACCGTTAGCACTTGGTGGTCTACAGCAGCTTCCCACCAGAATGGGCTTTAGGTGAGGCAGATAAACTTGTAGCCATATTACTTACAGTATTTAACATGAGATCCTCTAAGCTTTACAGGAATGTGGTTCTGAATATAAATGGCAACACCTCCACCTTTGACATTTCTGTATTTTCTGTAGATGTTATAACCATGTATTGCTACCACTGTATCATCAGAGGTATCATCTAAGTGAGTTTCAGAGATTGTCAGAATATGAATGTCATCTGTTTCTAGCAAATTATTGTTTTCATGAATCTTGTTTCTTAAGCTACATATGTTAACGTGGGCTATTTTGAGCACTTTTCTGGGATGCTTGATTGCACACAGTGGACTTCCTACTAGGCCATACTGCCTCAGTGCTAACAGTATCACTCTGCTTCATAGGCACATGATTACTGCATACAATAGCTGTGGGATCAGCTGAGGCATTCAGGGCAGTTAGAGGGACATAAATTAGGTTACATACATTGTGTCTTCCAACGCCCCTGGGATAATGTACATTTACAGAAGCATTATCACAACTCAGCATCACAATGGTAGGGATAAACTGAGCTGGGCTTGGGTCATTGATAAGTCATTGTCTCAACGCAGCTTTATAATGCTGTAAAAGGATCCAGGAACCCAAATGATTTGAGTGGATCCCATCCTCCTTATAAAACAAGCTTTGTTTCCAGAAGTTATCAACATTGTCAATAAATGTTACACCCACAGAGCTGCAATAGTCTCGTAGCCAGTTATGGAGGGCTAAAAGTCTGCTGTACACCAATAGAACAGGAGATAAATGGCATAGCGAGGTCCCATAGGGAAGTACTGTACATGGAAATAAAGGATATAATTACTCCTATCTATACATAAATAAATAAATCATTCAAAATACTTCAACAGAAAGCATGATTTAGCCACAGAGGACTCAAGGATCATTAGCTGTTTTTCTTTATAGCTGTGGATTGTTTCAAATCACAAGCTCGTAAGCCTATGCCTATTTGGGAAACCTGTAATTTGGGCAGTGGCGCCTGTCAGTAAAAAGCATCTAAAATATGTGTGAAGATAATGTCTTGAGTAGAATTTAAAATGTTGAGACAAGAAGAAGGGGAGGGGTGTGTGGTGAAGATATAGGCAAGTCTCTCTCAAGAATGGCTCATCTGTCTCAAGCCTCATACGCGGAATTGGAGGAAAATTTTAGATTTTTACATTCATTGCGAATGATAATATGTTAAAACTAGAGTTCCTCACAGTAAGAAAAATCTTTACAACAATCCCCCCCCTCGATTATCACCAATCCTCATTGTGAAAGAGCAATAGTTATAGGCCTACTGCTACATTGGCCTATAGGCTATGAGTTCCATGCGCTCATTTCTTTAGCCGCCAATGGATCACGGTGTATCTATGTGTCCATAAGGCAGAGGCTGGTGATCTCGCATTAGACTTTTAACTTTTAGATTTCTATCATGTTAATTCAGATTTTTATAATTAACCACGTTACAATGATTTTGAGAAACATAAACTTTGTTATTGAAATTAAACTGTTCCACAAAAATGCGCATATGAAAATCCTAACTGTCCGGTAGAAATGGTAGGGGAAATTGTAAGCTCCCCCAAATTTGAAACTCACACGCCGCCTATAAATTCTTTACATAATAATTGCCTCGACATTTCCATGGTCAGATTTTGCCTATAGGCCACTTTGAAACAAGGTAAGACATGCCTGATAATATCAAATAAATAATTCAGGTCTCAAAATGTACGTTTTCAAAATGCATGCTGCCTTTAGCTCACATCAGCGGTTGACGCGCTGATAGCCTGTTACCTGCACTTGAATGGTGAATGGGTAGCAGGCTTCAATTACCAGTTGAGAAATAAAAATATTAGCTATTTTTAATCGTGCATCAAAACTGTTTTTAACACGTGATTTCATTTAGAATTGTCGCGTAATGAATGGGCCTATTAAAGCACATGTTTACTCCAGCAGCAACCAGCTGAGGAGCTTTAGGAGAAATCCATCTCAAAATCAAATCAAGTTTTATTTGTCTCTTGCACTTGTTTAGCAGATGTTATTGTGGGTGTAGCAAAATGCTGTGTTTCTAGCTCTAACAGTGCAGTAATATCTAATAGTAATATCTATCAATTTCATAACAATAAACACACATCTAAAGTAAGGAATGGAATGAAGAATATATAAATATTTGGGCGGGCAATGTCAGATACAGTAGAATAGGATAAAATACAGTATATACACTACTGGTCAACATTTTTAGAACAGCTACTCATTCAAGGTTTTTCTTCATTTTACTATTTTCTACATTGTAGAAAAGTAGTGAAGACATCAAAACTATGAAATAACACATATTAAATCATGTAGTAAACAAAAAAGTGTTAAACAAATCAAAAAATATTTTATATTTAAATAGCCACCCTTTGCCTTGATGACAGCTTTGCACAATCTTTGTATTCTCTCAACCTGCTTCACCTGGAATACTTTTACAACAGTCTTGAAGGAGTTCCCTACATATGTTGAGCACTTGTTGGCTGCTTTTCCTCCACTCTGTGGTCCGACTCATCCCAAACCATCTCAATTAGGTTGAGGTCAGGTAATTGTGGAGGCCAGGTCATCTGGTGCAGCACTCCATCATTCTCCTTCTTGGTCAAATAGCCCTTACACAGCCTGGAGGTGTGTTGGGTCATTGTCCTGTTGAAAAACAAATGATAGTCCCACTAAGCCCAAACCAGATGGGATGGCGTATCTCTGCAGAATGCTGTGGTAGCCATGCTGGTTAAGTGTGCCTTGAATTCTAAATAATTCACCAGCAAAGCACCCCCACACCATAACACCTCCTCCATGCTTCATGGTGGGAAATAAACATCCATTCACCCACACCGCGTCTCACAAAAACACGGTGGTTGGAACCAAAAATATCCAATTTGGACTCCAGACAGAAGGACACATTTCCACCAGTCTAATGTCCATTGCTTGTGTTTCTTTGCCCAAGCAAGTCTCTTCTTCTTATTGGTGTCCTTTAGTAGTGGTTTCTTTGCAGAAATTCGACCACGAAGGCCTGATTCACACAGTCTCCTCTGAACAGTTGATGTTGAGATGTGTCTGTTACTTGAATTCTGTGAAGCATTTATTTGGGCTGCAATTTCTGAGGCTGGTAACTCTAATGAACATATCCTCTGCAGCAGAGGTAACTCTGGGTCTTCCATTCCTGTGGCAGTCCTCATGAGAGTCAGTTTCATCATAGCGCTTGATGGTTTTTGCGATTGTACTTGAAGAAACTTTCAAAGTTCTTAAAATGTTCTGCATTGACTGACCTTCATGTCTTAAAGTAATGATGGACTGTCTTTTCTCTTTGCTTATTTGAGCTGTTCTTGCCATAATATGGACTTGGTATTTTACCAAATAGGGCTATCTTCTGTATACCCTATCTATCTTGTCACAACACAAATGATTGTCTCAAACGCATTAAGAAGGAAAGAAATTCCACAAAGTAACTTTTAAGAAGGCAAAACTTTTAATTGAAATGCATTCCAAGTGACTACCTCATGAAGCTGGTTGAGAGAATGCCAAGAGTGTGCAAAGCTGTCATCAAGGCAAAGGGTGGCTATTTGAAGAATCTCAAATATAAAGTTTAACACTTTTTTGGTTACTACATGATTCCATATGTGTTATTTCATAGTATTGATGTCTTCACTATTGTTCTACAACGTAGAAAATAGTAAAAATAAAGAAAAACCTTGAATGACTAGGTGTTCTAAAAATTTTGACCAGTAGTTTACATATGAGATGAGTAATGCAAAATATGTAAACATTATTAAAGTGACTAGTGTTCCATTATTAAAGTGGACAGTTATTCCAAGTCTATGTTAATAATGTGATAGTGATGGCTATTTAACCGTATTTAACAATCTGATGGCCTTGAGACAGAAGCTGTTTTTCAGTCTCTCAGTCCCAGCTTTGATGCACCTGTACTGACCTCGCCTTCTGGTTGATAGCGGGGTGAACAGGCAGTGGCTCGGGTGGTTGTTGTCCTTGATGATCTTTTTGGCCTTCCTGTGACATTGGGTGCTGTAGGTGTCCTGGAGGGCAGGTAGCCCCCGGTGATGCGTTGGGCAGACCGCACCACCCTCTGGAGAGCCTTGCAGTTGCGGGCAATGCAGTTGAGTACCAGGCGGTGATACAGCCCAATGCTCTCAATTGTGCATCTGTAAAGGTTTGTGAGGGTTTTTAGGTGCCAAACCAAATTTCTTCAGCCTCCTGAGGTTGAAGAGGCGCTGTTGTGCCTTCTTCACCACACTGTCTGTGTGGGTGGACCATATCAGTTTGTCAGTGATGTGTATGCCGCTTTCCACCTATTCCACTGCGGTCCCGTCGATGTGGATTGGGGGGTGCTCCCTTTGCTGTTTCCTGAAGTCCACAATCCGCTCCTTTTTTTGTTGACGTTGGGTGAGAGGTTATTTTCCTGGCACCAGGAAAATAGGGTGTCAGGTAAGGTAGAGGTGATATGATCCTTGACTAGTCTCTCAAAGCACTTCAGATGACAGAAGTGAGTGCTACGGGGCGATAGTGATTAGTTCAGCTACCTTTGCTTTGTTGTTAAGCTTGTCCGGAATCAAGACGTCGGTGTCTGCGACGTAGCTGGTTTTCCCTTTGTAGTCCGGGATTGTCTGTAGACCCTACTCGTGTCTGAGCTGTTGAATTGCAACTCCACTTTGTCTCTATTCTGATGGTTTGCCTGTTTGATTGCCTTATGGAGGGAATGACTACACTGTTTGTATTCAACCATATTTCCAATCACCTTGCCATGGTTAAATGCATTGGTTCGCGCTTTCAGTTTTGCATGAATGCTGCCATCAATTTACAGTTTCTGGTTAGGGTAGGTTTTAATAGTCACAGTGGGTACAACATCTCCATCACCTGATAAACTCAGTCACCGTATGTATCAGTGTATTCCTCTATATTATTCTCGGAGGCTACCCGGAACATATCCTAGTCCGCGTGATCAAAGCAATCTTGAAGCGTAGATTCCGATTAGTCAGACCAGTGTTGAACAGTCAATGTGTTGATAGATCTTCGGCAGCCTTTTTCTCAAAATTGCTTTGTTAAAATCCTCAGCTACAATAAATGCGGCCTCAGGATATGTGGTTTCCAGTTTGCATAAAGTCCAGTGAAGTTCTTTGAGGGCCGTCTTGGTATCCGCTTGAGGGGGGGTATACACGGCTGTGACTGTCACGACTTCCACCGAAGTTGCCTCCTCTCCTTGTTCGAGCGGCGTTCGGCGGTCGACGTCACCGGCTTTCTAGCCATCGCCGCTCAGTTATGCATTGTTCCTTTCCTTTTGTCTTGTTCACTTCACACCTGGTTTGCATTCCAGTAATTACGGCATGTATTTATTCCTCTGGTTTTCATCATGTCGTTGTGTGGAATTGTTCTATGTTTCATTGTAGCATGTAGAACCAGGCTAGGTTCACCGGGTAATGTTCGTTCACCCGTAATTATATTTGTATATTTTTGTGTCATTTATTGGACTGTATTATTCGTGGCGCTGGACACTTTAGTTGTGGCTAGAGGAGAGTTTGACGCATTGTGCGTTTTTCATTTGTTTTTCTTCTGCCATTAAAGTGTGCGCTTTTACGATACCTTCCATTCTCCTGCACCTGATTTCAACCCCAGTAGTGCACACGTTGACAGTGACTATAACCGAAGAGAATTCTCTTGGGAGATAATACAGTCGGGATTTGATTGTGAGGTATTCTAGGTCGGGTGAACAAAAGGACTTGAGTTCCTGTATGTTATCACAGTCGCACCATGAGTCGTTAATCATGAAACATACACCCCCGCCCTTCTTCTTCCCTTCTTATTTATTCCTGTCTGCGCGATGAACTGAGAACCCAACTGGCTGGACAGACTCAGACAGTACATCCTGAGAGAGCCATGTTTCCGTGAAACACAGTATGTTACGATCCCTGATGTCTCTCTGGAAAGAAATCCTCGCCTTGAGCTCGTCAACTTCATTATCCAGAGACTGAACATAAGCAAGTAATATACTCTGAAGCGGTGGGAGGTGTGCGCACCTCCTAAATCAGACTAGAAGACCACTCTGAGTACCTCTCCTCCGCCGGCGGTGTTTTGGATCGGCCTCTGGAATCAGTCCAATTGCCCTGGGGGGTACGAACAAAAGATCAGATTTGGGAAAGTCATATTCCTGGTCGTAATGCTGGTAGTGCTGGCGAGTTACCGCCGCTCTGATATCCAATAGTTCTTCCCGGCTGTATGTAATAACACCAAAAAAAATCTGGGCTAATAATGTAAGAAATAACACGTGAAAAAACAAAATACTGCAAAGTTTTCTAAGAGCTAGAAGCACGGCAGCTCTCTCTGTCGGAGCCATTTTTTTCAATAATCTCTGTATGGGATATTTGTATTGGATAAATAAGATACATGATGACTAACAAAAATACACATGCGCCAATTTAATTCCACAAAATTATGCAAAATAACATATAGACCGATAAGCATGATGTTAAATGTATTTCCATCAATTAATAAAAAGCATTATTTTGCAATGGCATTTTTGTTCTCCTGGTCATTTTGACCGGAAACAGTTTTATTTATCGGCTTTTCATTTTTTTATCGGTCAAAAGCCGGCTCTTGCCGGCTAGTGGCAACCCTGGTAGGTAGATAGGTAGGTAGTGCAAAAAGTAGTGCACTGGGCTTTTACTAGTATTAGTGGACCGATATAGCCGTCTGTAGCCCCCAAAATAAATAAATCCCGAACATCTTCCTGCGGCTATGCAAACAGGAGGCATGTTTTGGAAGAATTGTATTCTGTACAGGCTTCCTTTTTTTCTTTCTGTCATTTAGGTTAGTATTGTTGAGTAACTACAATGTTGTTGATCCATCCACAGTTTTCTCCTATCACACCCATTAAACTCTGTAAATGTTTTAAAGTCACCATTGGCCTCATGGTGAAATCCCTGAGCGGTTTCCTTCCTTTCCAGCAACTAAGTTAGGAAGGACGCCTGTATCTTTGTAGTGACTGGGTGTATTGATACACTATCCAAAATGTAATTAATAACTTCACCATGCTCAAATGTATATTCACTGTATACTTTTTTATTTTTAACCATCTACCAATAGGTGCCCTTCTTTGTGAGGCATTGGAGACCTCCCTGGTCTTTGTGGTTGAATCTGTCTTTGAAATTCACTGCTTGACTTAGGGATCTTACAGATAATTGTACATGTGGGGTACGGAGAGGGTAGTAGTCATTCAAAAAACATGTTAAACACTATTATTGCACACAGAGCGATTTCATGCAACTTATTATGTGACTTGTTAAGCAAGTGTTTACTCCTGGACTTATTTAGGCTTGCCATGAAGGGGTTGAATACTTATTGACTCAAGACATTTCAGGTTTTGATTTTTAATTAACTTGTAACAATATAATTCCACTTTGACATTATGGGGTATTGTGTGTAAGTGGCACAACATCTAAATTTAATACATTTTAAATTCAGGCTGTTACACAACAAAATGTGGAAAAAGTCAAGGGGTGTGAATACTTCCTGAAGGCACTGTGGGTAGGTACAGTGCATTCAGAAAGTATTCAGACCTCTTCACATTTTGTTACGTTACAGCCTTATTCTAAAATGGATTCAATTGTTTTTCTTTCTCATCAATCTACATACAATACCCCATTATGACAAAGCAAAAACAGGTTTTTAGACATTTTTGAAAAAATTTGAAATATCACATTTACATAAGTATTCAGGCCCTTTACTCAGTACTTTGTTGAAGCACCTTTGGCAGTGATTACAGCTGCGAGTATTCTTGGGTATGACGCTTCAAGCTTGGCGCACCTGTATTCTTCTCTGCAGATCCTCTCAAGCTCTGTCAGGTTGGATGGGGAGAGTCGGGCTCTGGCTGGGCCACTCAAGGACATTCAGAGACTTGTCCTGAAGCCACTCCTACATTGTCTTGGCTGTGTGCTTAGGGTCATCATCCTGTTTGATGGTGAACCTTCACCCTAGTCTGAGGTCCTGAGTGCTTTGGAGCAGGTTTTCATCAAGGATCTCTCTGTACATTGCACTGTTCATCTTTCTCTCGATCCTGACTGGTCTCCCAGTCCCTGCCGCTGAAAAACATCCCCACAGCATGATGCTGCCACCACCATGCTTCACCGGTAGGGATGGTATTGGCCAGGTGATGAGCGGTGCCTGGTTTTCTCAACACGTGACGCTTGGCATTCAGGCCAAAGAGTTCAATCTTGGTTTCATCATGTTTCTCATGGTCTGCGAGTCTTTAGGTGCCTTTTGGCAAACTCCTAGCAGGCTGTCATGTGCCTTTTACTGAGGAGTGTCTTCCATCTGGCCACTCTACCATAAAGGCCTGATTGTTGGAGTATTGCAAAGATGGTTGTCCTTCTGGAAGGTTCTCCCATCTCCACAGGGGAACTCTGGAGCTTCGTTAGAGTGACCATCGGGTTCTTGGTCACCTCCTTGACCCAGGCCCTTCTTCCCCGATTGATCAGTTTGGCCGGGCGATTAGCTGTAGGAAGAGTGCCTTTCCAAATCATGTCCAATCAACTGAATTTACCACAGGTGGACTCCAATCAAGTTGTAGAAACATCTGAAGGATGATCAATGGAAATAGGATGCACCTGAGCTAAATTTTGAGTCTCATAGCAAAGAGGCTGAATACTTCTGTATTTGTTTTTTGAAAAAACTGTTTTCACTTTGTCATTATGGGGTATTGTGTGTAGATTGAGGAGTAACATTTTTTTAATAATTTAATACATTTTAGAATAAAGCTGTAACGTAACAAAATGTGGAAAAACATTTCTCTCTCTTTCCTTTTTCTCATCCTGCCCCCCCATCTTTCTCCCTTTCCCTTTTTCCTGTATCTACCCTTCCTCTCCTCTCTTCTCTCTAGCGGTCCCCTTCCCCCTGAGCCACAGGCTCTCCATGAAGGAAGTGTTTGACTGTGAGGGGAAGCCTAGAGTAGACCTCCTCAAAGCCCACCTCACCAAGGAGGGCCGCCTGGAGGAGGTGGTGGCCCTACGCATCATCAATGAGGGAGCCGCCATCCTGTGCCAGGAGAGGACCATGCTGGATATAGAAGCCCCAGTCACAGGTGAGGAGGGAGAGGGAGAGGGGGGAAGGAGAGGAGGAGAGTGGGGAGGAAGGAGAGGACCATGCTGGATATAGAAGCCCCAGTCACAGGTGAGGAGGGAGAGGGGGGAAGGAGAGGAGGAGAGTGGGGGGGGGAGGAGAGGACTATGCTGGATATAGAGGTCCCAGTCACAGGTGGGGAGGGAGGAGGAGGGAAGGGAGAGGAAGACAGGAGAGTAGGGAGGAAGGAGGGGACCATGCTGGATATAGAGGCCCCAGTCACAGTTGAGGAGAGGTGAGGTATGGGAGAAGAGGTGAAAGGAGGTGGAGAGGTGAAGGGAGGGAGAGAAAGAGGGGGAGTGATGTACCATGAGAAGAGTAAGGGAGGGAGGTAGGTAAGAAGAGAAAGGAAGAGAGACAAAAGCACCACACACCAAGGAAAGAGAGGGAGGTAGGGTTAAAGAGAGGGGGGGTAGGGTTAAAGAGAGGGGGAGGTAGAGTTAAAGAGAGGGGGAGGTAGGGTTAAAGAGAGGGAGATTAGGGTTGAAGAGAGGGAGATGTAGAGTTGAAGAGAGGTAGGGATAAAGAGAGGGAGAGGTAGGGTTAAAGAGATGGGGAGGTAGGTTAACGAGAAGTAGGGTTGAAGAGAGGGGAGGTAGGGTTAAAGAGAGGTA